>JAOPSE010001390.1:0-145482 GCA_029449295.1 Zea luxurians | reverse complement strand
CTCAAGTTATGCTTTTTTTATGTCTGCTGTTGATTAAAAAGGATTTGAATTTTAAATGGAAAAGTAAATCCACTTTGCACTTAGGTCCCTGGCGTATTTTCCCTGCGTTCCTTACAGACAGATCCCCAGGCTACTATTCAGCTGAGTCACTGACATTGCAGAAAACCCCTAGGCTTGTGAACTATCTAACCCACGCTCCTAACCTCACTGGAATAGTAACCATGACGGAGAAAGGGCGGCGGGTCTTACCGGCAGTGATCTAGCTCCGGCGAAGTGTCCACGGAGGTTTGGGAGGTCCTGGCGAACACGTCGATGGGCAGATGGCGGTCAGAGGTCGTCGGAGTCTCTCTGGCCACGCGGGGGTGGAAGAGCTCATCGGTGGTGAGGAGTTCGGCCTAAATACGACGATAAAGTTCATTTTGTTGGCTCGGGAAGCTTTACCATGTGACGCAGAGGCTGTGCGCACGAGGAATTTGAAATTGGTGTAGTGGCTTACCCGGTCCACACTCTTCGGTGAGCGGAGGATGTACGACAAGGGTAGTCTGGCCTCTCCGGTGGGGTTGCGCTCGGTCTGAGGGTTTGGAAAGCTTCACGGGTCTTTGGTGAAGCTAATCGAACAGCTCGCGTGGGCGAGGGGTGGCTGGGGTGAGCTGGTCACGGTGGTTGGAGCTCAGGCGGCTCGACGGGCGGCGGAGTTCTCCGTTCACGGCCAGGACTCTGGCGATTGAGTGAGGTGAGTGTGCAAGGCTAAGGCAAGGATGTCCAAGGGCTAATGGCCTTTATAGGCGCGGGGGCAAGGAGGGCGCGCGGCAGACTGACTGTGCGCGGGGGCGAGCGCGCGCGGGTTGGGCGAATGCCGGCGTGCCGACCAGGGTCGAACACGTGTGCACGTTGTTTCTGCCCGAGTCCTGGCGCATGCAGTCACTCGTCCATGCTTGCTCTTGCCTTGGTCAGTGCACAAAACCTCTTCCCCTTTCCTTAAGCTACCGATCTTGTGTGGTGATCCAGAGATATGGAGCACTCATGTAGGATCTGTCTCACAGCCCGAGCCCGAGGCAAATCCCTGGTTTTGTCGTGCCTAAGGCCCGAATCCCAATGCCATCTTTAGATATGTGGTAGATGGGTTAGTTTAGCACATATTTGTCAATGGGTGTCCATGGTTTTGAATTAGGGATCATGGTGAACGCCCTCGAGTTTGAGTGAGGGGTCTAAATTTCAGAAATCTGAAATTTTGATTTCTATAGAAGGCCTCCACTTGAATGGCTTGTTTGGGGATTTTGAAAAATTCTTTTGGGCAAACTCTCTGACTATTTTTGTAGCTTATTAGTTGTTTACAACTATTATAATTGGTCCAAGTCATGACAATGTGATTTTATTGGTATTTTATTGAGTTTTCTTTTTAGTGTGCTCCATTGCTCTAAAGAAGGGTTGTTAGGGTTTTGGCATTTCCTTTCTTCTTTAAGCTTCATATGGTCAGGGTATGGTTCCTAGGGTGAAAAAGACTTGATTAAGTTTCAGCTCCTCAAGGTTGGTGCCTTTTGCTCCAACTAAAGCACATGTGATAATGGTCACAATGTGGATACTGAGGAGAAACCCTGAGTAACACCTGGGGTGTTACAGCCCTCCCCCTTAAAAGAATCTCACCCCGAGATTCGAGTCGAGGTTCTCTAGGGTTGAGGAAATGGTTACAGCTTTCTTCCATGGTGTTGATTAGCTTTATAAGGTTTACTAGAAAATCTGCTCTTCGAATGTCATCCTCTTTGCAACTTTAGAAGGAAGCCCTTTTTGTCATAATTTCTTCACTTAAATTGGTTTTCATTAAGAGCATCTTTCTTATATTTCAAATCAGAGGGTAGGGGGGCTGGGGTATGGTTACGTACAGACTTCCTTATGTAGAAAATCGGGGTAGTTCGTGTGCAGAAAATCCTCAGTCTCCCATGTAGCCTCTTCTTCCGTATGGTTGCTCCATTAGATTTTATACATCCTGATCGTCTTTGCACGAGTGGATCTTTCCTTGCAATCCAGAATCTTGGAGGGGTGTTCTTGGTAGGACAGATCTGGTTCTATCTCTACATCTGGCCCGGTTATGACCTTTGTTGGTAACCGAACACACTTCTTCAATTGGGATACATGGAACACACTATGGATGGCAGACATCTTTGGAGGTAACTTCAATTTGTATGCCACAGGTCCACATGCTTCTATGATCTCATAGGGTCCAATGTAGCTGTAACACCCCTGGTGTTACTGCAACTAAAACTTGAGCATGGCATCATAAACATTGGCATTGCATATGTTTGACACACCTAGAATGCATTCACTAGGTCAAAATTTCAAACAAGTTGTATTGTTATAGCATTTTGCAAATAGAACCCTAGACAGGGAACTTAACCCTAAATAGGGATTAAGGGGGGGGGGGGGGGGGGGGTAAAACCTAACCCAAATTGGAAAACCTAAAAGTTTTAGGGGAATAGTCATAAAATGTTCCCAAGAATGAACTGAATCACATCTATACCCCTGAGATACCAAAAACCCCATTTTAACCCTAGAAAACCCTAAGTCCAAACCCTAGGGGCCTATGTGCAAAACAGTGCACATTTGGACTAAGTGTAAAAACTACTATGTTAAAGCATATAATGTCACATGGTTCACATTTGGGAAGAGTTACAAGCCAAAACTTAAGTTTTGGATTCATTTGAAAAAAGGACCCCAATTAAGATTTCACTCTAAGTCTGAATTTCAGATTTGTGGGCTCAATTTTTGAGCCTTGTAACTTTCAAACTCTAGGGTCTTTGCCCTATGTCACCACATCAAAGTTGTAGACCAATCATGGGAGAACAACTTTGCTTAAGAATGTGAGCTCAGTTGTTTAAGAATAAATTGAAGATAATTAAGCCCTAAGTTGGGCTGTCAGACTACTTAAAGTCTAAATCAGACTGACAGTGGACTGATATGAACTTCAAGCCCAATTTCAAGTATGATCCAATGGCTTTTTTGGCAGCACAATCTAGCAAAGTTGTAGATGGTATATTGCCCTACCAGTTTACTGCAGAGTGTTGATCATGTTGCCATATGAATCTGGGAGAAAATGGAGCTCCATGATGCTCTGTTAGGTCGACTGAATGGCGATCGCCATGGTACACTACCTGGCTGGGATCAGACCATCAGCACCCAAAAGATCTCATCACCGATGAGTCTCGCCGTGATTCGTGTCACTGGCGCCAGGATTCACACTCGGGGTGGATGGATAACGTCCCGGGGTAAAGGATCCTCGCCGCCTGGTGAGCTAGAGGTCACTCCGGTGACTCACCGCCGCACCTTTCTGCTTTGCGGCTGGAGTAGATTGGCTCGCCGGTGAACCGCGGCCTCTCGGCCTTGTGCCGCGTGGCTCTTCCTTTCCACCGCGTCGCCGTGACTCTCTGTGGCCGTCCCATCGTCGCCGGTGAGGTCGCCACGACGATAGACACGATTTCATGTGCACCAGTAACTCCCTGCCCTTTCCGACCGCCGCGTGTCCCCGTTGAAATTCCCGGTCACCGCCATTGAGCCATATAAATTGAAGCCCCTGCTAGCTTCGCAACATCATCACCCACCCAGCCACCAAGAATCGCTAGCAATCGTGCCACCAGTGAGTTTCAATTTCGGTTTTCCCCCAAATCAAGCTTCCGCCACCCCGAAAACCAACCTCACCGTGGCCAGCCCCATTCCGGTTAGTTCATCCTCCTCTCTCCCTTGTTTGAGCCTTCTTTATAACTCTGTGATGCTTGCCGAACCACCAATTTGCACGGAGTAGCCTTAGATCACCGGGAACACCTTCTTCCTTCCGCAACACTCTCGGTCACCGTGGCCAGGGCTAATTAGTTGCTCATTAGTAAAATTAAGTTGGGGGAAAGATTTGGGATAGGTCCAATTCCGTGTCAGTCGCTCGGGAGCCCTAGTCATTGCCCCATTTGGCCGGTCCCTGGAGCTCGCCGGAGCTCGGTTGCACGCGACGTCGTCGTGGACCCAGCGCTGCGAAGAGAATAGAAACCGGAGGGCTCTTCTGCAAACCGTCAGTGTCTCAGTGTAATAGTGATAGAACCCAGTTATGGTTAGCCAAGAACCCGAGGTCCTTTTCGCAAGAGCTGCCAGAGCAGCGCGGGCGCGCGCGCGTTTCCGCGTGGGCATGGGCCGCTTGAACCAGATTCGACCAAGTACTATTTGATCTTTTCCTTTTTCTTTTTCAAGGGAACTTTGGAAATCTGTTATAAATTGTAGAAAAAACCTAAAATTGTCAAACCAATTTTCCCTAGACTTCTTATTTTCCATAGTATTTAATAAAAATAATTTCATGATTTTTAGATTAAATAAGGAATTTTGGGTATTTAAAATAGCCTAAAACATTAATTCTGGATTTTTAGAAAATAGATAATGTGACGGAACCTCCCAAGTAATTAGGCCCACCTACAGTTGTCCTTGTCCAATGGACCTCAGACAACCCTGTAGGTGCCCCTGAACTACTTGACAAGCTCGGTATCTTTCCTTACCTTTCCAGGAACGTCTCACCCGTCTTGCAGACATTACAGAACATCAGAGATATAAGTATGCGGAAGCGATTACATAACTTACATTTATTAAAAAGTAAGATCAAGTTGTTTATTACAGACCAGAACTATATATAACGAGTGCTGAATAATATTATTACACATACAAGGGAGGCAAAAACTCCTCCCGACAGTTATCACACAAAAAGTCTTAATGGAGGATCCTTTCCTCCCGCACTTCACTCTTGCTTATCTTCATTAGGAACCACCTTGGAGCAAAAAGCAACAAAGGTTTGTTGCTTCCTCACCTAAAAACAACGGAGGGATAAACCCTGAGTATGGAATTACTCAGCAAGTCTTACCCGACTAAGGAAAAGACTCTCAAGGGTATGCTGGATAAATAGGACTTAAGGAGAGGCTTTAGCAAAAATCAACTTAGATACTGTTGCAGAAATAGCTTACTAAAGTGAGTCCTTACTTTCAATATTTTAATGCCGAATTAAGTATTAATAGACTATGTTTGCCTCTAGTCTAATTTCCTCATTGCATCAATACAACATCATTTTTCCATAATGTTTCCATCCTGACTTAGGTTGCAGGGAAGTGACCAAGTCTTCATAACCGCGAAGGTACGGCGATCCGAATCAATTATACTCAGCTGAGGATCTCCAATCACACGACATATGTAGCACATAACCCTTGCATATGTCAACCCGCCACCGGGGTTCTTAAGACCAGATCAGGTTGACGCAAACCGAGAGCACAGATACACCACCGTCTAGCCTCTTGCCACGGTGGGTACACGCTACTCCCGCCACCGCTCCACGCCCATTTCAGTGTTATCTTATTTTGGCCTTAGTCTGCCCGAGGCAAGGCTTACCCATGACGAGGCATGTGACCAGTTAAAGGGTCCTCGATCAGCACGCCTACATACGCATTCAATCCTTAATCAACCTGGGTAGAACATCACCTGTTCCTAACCCAAGTCCTCGATTTAAGTACTTCCATCCTTAGGACTGTTTCTGTTCCTTAGGATGAAAAGAGCATCACAGGGAACTTTGCAGTAAGATCCCACCACGCTCTTAATGAAAGTATTCTTGCAGGTAGAAGTCAACTTCCCTCAGGATAACCCCTGAGCTAGGCAGTATAGCAAAAGACAACTTCTATCCACAAGATCTAAGCAGGGCTAAGCATTTTTGTAAATCAATTTTGATACTTCACCAGAAGTATCCACAAAGGTATGGATATCAAGGAAAGCAATGCATCAAAAGGTTCCAAGCAATTCCTATGAACTTAATGCACATTTCACTTGACTTAAAGTGTGCGAAAAGTATTTAAAAACACAAGGAAAGGGGTTGCATGCACCGGGGCTTGCCTTCGTTAATAGGTGAGTCTGGCTCGGATCCGCAAATATCAAAGTAGAAGCAGTTGCCTACTTGAGAATCCGAGGGTGGTGGTGTCCTTTCTTCGGGACTTCCACTTCTTCTTCACGTTCTAATCATAACCATACATATGTATAAGAATGGATGCCATGGGATGCTCATGAGGGTGCAAAGATAATATAAACTTTTTATCTAAGTCTTGAATACAACTTTCCTTCACGGTACTCCGAGAACTTAGGGTTTCCGGAGTCAGTAAAGGAGTTCACAGGGCAGGGGGGTGTTTTGGGGTTTGGTGATCAAACAAGGTCCAAATCAACCCAAATTCTACCCAAGGCTTCTAAATAATATGAGGAACTCATATAAAAATTTTGAGCATTTTTGGGATTACCAAGCATTTCTAAAAATCCAGAACCATTACTTTTAACTACTTTAAATGCCCCTAAAATTTCTTATTTCCACTAAAATTCATGAAAACTATTTTTATTAAATTCTAGGGAAATAAGAAACCTAGGAAAATTGGTTTCACAATTTTACCATTTTTTATACATTTTTCTACATATTTCTAAAGCTGGGTAGAAAAAGAAAAAGAGAAAAGATGTAACAGTGCTGGGCCAAATCTGGTCCAGACGGCCAACAACACAGAAAACGCTGCGTCCGCGCCCGCGCGCGATGGCAGAATTGCACCGGGGTCCTCGCGTTTTTATCTAACTGTGAACGGGTTCAGCCACTATTCCTACGGGTCTCTGACGCATTACACCGAGCCCCCTGGATTTCTAATTCTTTGCATGCCCAAGTCCACGACGACGGCAGCGCGGGGAGCACTCCGGCGAGCACCTGTACCGGCCGACTGGGGCCACGGCTGGATTCTCGAGCATCAGACACCAAATTGATCTACCTCGAGTATTTTCCCCAACCCAATTGCACGAATGGTGAACTAATTTGGTCTGGCCACGGAGAGCGCGCGGATGAACCTAAGACCCATGCGTTCCCGACGGTCAGTAGCCCCATAGCCCAATTGGACGGGTCAGTAAGCATCGCAGACGCATGAGAAAGCTTAAACGAAGGAAAGGGAGGGATGAACTGACCTAGGAAGGGCTGGCCGCGGTGAGCTTGATTCTATGGTGGCGGAAACCCGATTTGGGGCGAACGCGAAATTCCCGAGCTCCGGCGAACGATTGTGGCTAATTGGCGGTGGCTGGTTAGCTGATGACCCTATGGAGCTGGTCACGGGCTCAATTTATAGGAGGGCAAGGCGGTGGCCAGTGAATTTCGGGAGGACGCGCGGCGGCCGGAAATGAAGAAGAAGGCGGGCGCAGTGAATTCGTGTCCCACGGCGTGGCAGGCTTCCCGGCGGACGATGGGACAGCCTTAAGGTGTCACGGCGGTGCTGTAGAACGGCTAGGCCACGAGGCGCACGGCCGGGAGGCGGTGGTTACCAGCGAGCTTATCGGGTTCTACCGCGGGGAACTTTGTACGGTGGCCGGGATTCTTTAATGGCCGGGCTTATCCCCGGCGGTGTGCTCCGAGCGCTTATCAAGTCATCCTGAGCACGAGTTGAGACGACGGCGGCGCAAATCTTAGCGCAGGGAGGGTCGCCGGCGGCGAGCAGGCTATGCTGGCGTTCTGATCCACTCGGGTTACTGTACCATCAGAAGTTCAGTTTCAGTTTCTTGATACATGCCTGACAGAGCAACTTCAGAGCTCTTTTTCTCCAGATTTTCTATGGCAACGTGATCCACACTCTGCAGCAAATTTGTAGAGTAATATACCATCTACAAATTTGTTATGGGAATCATACCTAAACTTGCACTGGATCATGTTTAAACCCAAGTCCAAAGTTAGCTCTGTTTCACTGAAGTTCTGAATTTCAGAATTCCAACCAGCCTGACAGTCCAACTTTGGGCTTACTTATCTCTAAATTTCTCACAAGAACATGGCTTGCTCTCTTCAGCAAAATTGTTCTCCTTTAAGTGGTCTACAAACTTGTTGTGGTCACTTTGGGCAAAAACCCTATATTTTAAAAGATACAGGGCTCCAAAGTTGAGCCAAAACTCTGAAATTTCAGACTTAGAATAGGACCTAATTGAGGTCTATTTTGCATTTTAAGTCCAAAACTCAACATTTGGCTTTCAAGTCCACAAATTTGTGAACCAAAGGACTTAAGAAACTTATTTGACTTGATTTTTTGCACTTTAGTCCAAAAGTGGACCAATTTTGCACATAGGTCCCTAGGATTTGGTTTTAGGATTTTCCAGGATTCCAATTAGGGTTTTTGGTATCCCAGGGACATAAAGTGATTCAACTTTGTTTTTGGGGATATTTTATGACTCTTTCCCTAAGTCTTTAGGTTTTCTCATCTTGGGTTAGGTCTTACCCCTTTAATTCCTTATTTAGGGTTAAGTTTCCTATCCAAGGTTCTATTTGCAAAAACACTTAAACAATACAACTTGTTTGAAAATTTTGCCTAGTGAATGCATTCTAGGTGTGTCAAACATATGCAATGCCAATGCTTATAATGCCATGCTCAAGTTTTAGTTACAGTAACACCAGGGTTGTTACATCCTTCCCCCCATAAAAGAATCTCGTCCCGAGATTTAAAGTTCTAGGGTGAGTAATGGAAAAGGAAATGTGTCACATTTTTATTCCCTTATTTCTGGTACAAGGCAGGGGTGGTGTGGGGGTTCACTCCTTTATTGCAATAACTATATACACTTTACAAATTACATGAGGCTAGAAAGCCTGGGAAATTCTTATTCAAGAAGTCTTGAGTTTCCCACGTAGCCTCTTCCTCAGCATGTTGGTTCCATTGTATCTTGTAGAACTTGAGAGTCTTTTCCGGTAACCCTGTCCTTTTGATCCAGAACTCGAATAGGATGTTCCGAGTATGTTAAATCTGGTTCCAGGACAACACCTGTCACTTCAATGGTTCGATCGGGAACCCGAAGACACTTCTTCAATTGCGACACATGGAACACATTATGGATAGCAGACAGAATTTCAGGGAGTTGCAGTCGATATGCCACTGGCCCACATTGCTCAAGTACCGGAAATGGACCAATATACCTGGGTGCAAGTTTCCCTTTAACCCCGAAACGCGATACACCCTTCATTGGTGAAACTTTCAAGTAGACATAATCGCCTACCAGAAAGCATAAGGGTTGTCGTCGTCGGTCTGCATAACTCTTTTGTCGAGTCTGAGCTTTCTTCATATTATGAATAATTTTCTGAACCTTTTCTTCGGCCTCCTTCACCATATCAAGCCTAAAGAAGTACCTTTCTCCAGGATCAGACCAATTTAGCGGAGTTCGACACCGTCGCCCATATAAAGCTTCAAAAGGTGCCATCTTGATACTTTCTTGATAACTGTTATTGTATGAAACTCCGCTAAGGGCAAACATTCATCCCATTTCTGTGAGAAGTCCAGAATACACGCCCGCAGCATATCCTCAAGTATTTGATTGACCCTCTCAGTCTGTCCACTTGTTTGAGGATGGTAAGCCGAACTGTGGAGCAATTTGGTACCCAAGGATTTATGAAGTTCTTCCCAAAATTTGGATACAAACTGAGGTCCACGATTCGACACTATAGTTTTTGGAATACCATGCAAACTGAGAATACGGGCAATGTATAATGCTGCATAAGTGGCTACTGTATATTTTACCCTGACGGGTAAGAAGTGGCAATCTTTGTGAGTCGATCAACGATAACCCAAATAGAATCATACCCTTTGGCCGTCCTGGGCAGTCCCACAATAAAGTCCATACTTATGTCTTCCCATTTCCATGTTGGGATTTGCAAAGATTGTAATGGACCAGCAGTTTTCATGTGTATGGCCTTGACACGTCTGCAAGTGTCACACTTAGCCACATAGCGTGCAATTTCGATCTTCATCTTTGTCCACCAGTAATGTTGCTTCAACTCTTGGTACATCTTAGTGCTTCCGGGATGAATAGAATAGCGACTAAGATGTGCTTCATCAAGAATTTGCTGGCGGAGTTCTTCATTCTTTGGTACTACTATGCGGTTTTTAAACCATAGCACACCTTGATCGTCTTCTTTGAAACATTTGGCTGTTCCAGCCCTTATTTTCTCTCGTATGTGCTTCATACCCAGATTATCCCTTTGAGCATCGATTATCCTTTGCAAAATGATTGACTCAAGCTTTAGCTGATTCAGAGTCCCTTGTTGGATTATCCCCAGGTTTAACTTTTCCATTTCCTGACACAAAGTGTTGTCAGAGGTCTTCACCATAAGACAGTGGCAGGAAGCCTTTTGGCTTAGTGCATCTGCCACCACATTGGCTTTGCCTGGGTGATAATGGATCTCAGTTCATACTCTTTAATAAGCTCAAGCCATCGTCTTTGCCTCATATTTAATTCTGACTGGGTGAAGATGTACTTCAAACTTTTATGATCTGTATATATGTGGCAGTTATTTCCCAGCAGATAGTGACGCCAAATTTTCAGGGCATGAACCATAGCAGCTAGCTCCAGATCATGAGTTGGCTAATGCTCCTCATGTCGGTGCAACTGCCTTGAAGCATATGCAATTACTCGGCCCTCTTGCATTAATACACAGCCGAGTCCACTGCCAGACGCATCACAATATACATCAAAAGGCTTAGTGATGTCCGGTTGAGCCAATACCGGAGCAGTGGTTAATAATGTCTTCAATTGCTCAAAGGCTTCATTACACTTAGAAGACCAATTGAATTTAATGTCACTCTTAATAAACTTGTGATTGGCTTCACAAGCTTAGAAAAATCTGGTATGAATCTGCGATAATATCCAGCTAGTCCAAGAAAACTCCGGACTTGATGAACAGTGGTTGGGGGTTTCCACTCTAGAATATCTTTGACTTTGCTAGGATCTACCGCAATTCCTTTGGCCGATAACACGTGCCCCAAAAATTGAATTTCTTCCAGCCAGAACGCGCACTTGCTGAACTTGGCATACAGCTGATGTTCCCTCAGGCGCGTTAATACAATCCGTAGATGTTGAGCATGCTCCTCTTCATTTTTAGAATATATCAAGATATCGTCGATGAGACCACCACGAACTTGTCCAACTCGGGCATGAACACCGAGTTCATCAAATAGGTGAAGTGGGCAGGAGCATTTGTTAGCCCAAAGGACATTACCAAGTATTCAAACAACCCGTACCGCGTAGTAAATGCGGTCTTCGGTATATCCTCGGGCCGAATACGGATTTGGTGATAGCCCGACCTGAGATTCAATTTTGGAAAATACCCTCGCCCCAGTCAGTTGATCAAATAAGATGTCGATCCTTGGAAGAGGGTACTTATTCTTGATGGTGACCTCATTCAGGGGTCGATAATCTATGCACATTCGCAAGGTTTGATCCTTCTTTTTAACAAAAATAGCGAGGCAACCCCATGGAGACGAGCTTGGCCGGATGAATCCCTTATTCAGTAGATCTTGTAATTGAATCTTCAATTCCGCCAACTCATTAGGGGGCATACGGTACGATCTTCGAGAGATGGGAGCCGTACTGGGCTTTAACTCAATTACAAATTCTACATCTCTTTCAGGGGGCAAGTCCAGGCAAATCTTCCGGAAATACATCTGGAAACTCACATACTACCGAAATATCCTTGATTTCCGGTATAATGGCTTCATATACTCTACCAGTAGCTTTGGCTGGATTGGTTACGGGGAGAGACAAAAGAATCTCTTCTTGATTATAGCTCAACCTAACGGTTCTGAGTTCAGTGTTGAGAATTGCCTTGTGTTGGGTTAACCAATTCATACCCAAATTACATCTATATCCTGGCCTTCAGAACAATCATGTTAGCAGGAAAGTTCCGTCCGGCCATTGTTACTGGCACATCATAGGCCACTTCTCTAGTAAAAATGTGTCCCCCAGGTGATTGAATTTTAAATCCCTCTTTTGATTCATGGCATGCAATGTGATGTTGCTCCACAAATTTCTTGCTAATGAACGTATGCGAAGCACCAGAATCAAAAAGAATAATTGCAGGGTGACTGGCCATGGGAAACGTACCCATCATCACCGGTTCTCCTTCTGGTGTAGTGGCCACTTGAGTGTAGTATACACGCCCCGTCTTCTTTGTATTCTTCCCCATAGTATTTCCCTTGGGCTGAGCTGATTTCCCAGATCCTTGCTGAGCATGTGATTGATTTTGCTTGGGATATGGGCAATCTTTAATGAAATGTCCCGACTTGCCGCAATTGAAACATCCGGTTGAAGAGCTGGGCAAAGCAGGGAATCGAGTGCCCGGGGCACCCGGCTGATTTGGGGTAGTCGGGGTATTGTTGGGGCGAATTATGATTGGCTTCTTGAAAGGGAATGAGGGTGGACGAGAAAAAGTGCGATTTTGGCTAGAAGGCCGGATCACAAACCGTTGCCTCTTCGCCTGGCCCTGAGTAGGCTTCTCACCACCGAATCCCTTGTTCTTCCCAGAACTTGCGTATTTTGCTTCAACAGATAAGGCTGTGCTGACAGCCTTTCCATACGTGAGATCTATACATGCGGCCATCTTTCTCTGCAACCAATCATTTAGGCCCCGCATAAAGCAGTTCTTCTTCTTTAAATCAGTATTCACCTGGTCGATGGCATACTGCAACAGGTGATTAAACTTGTTGAGATACTGATTGACGATATCTCCTCCTTGTTTCAGCTTCATGAATTCTTCTTGTTTCATATGCAGCACACCTTCGGGTATGTAGTGCTCACGGAAGGCTGCTTTAAATTCTTCCCAGGTGATTTGATGGTTGACAGGTTGAATAGCCATAAAATTTCTCCACCAGGTACTGGCAGGGCCACGTAGTTGTTGTGCTGCGAATAATGGCTTCTGCGTTTATGAACAGCGGAGAAGACCAAACTTTTGTTCAATAACCCGTATCCACTCATCGGCTTCCAACGGGTCCTCTACCTTGACGAATAGGGGTGGACGGGTTTCAGAGAAGTCTAGATAGGTGGTTTCATGGGGGCCTTGCTGATAACCCCTTCCCGCCTGCTGCTAGAGCTGTTGACCCGCCATTTCCCTAAGAAAGTGGGTATTGTCTGCGGTGGCGTTCACCAAGGCGGCAATTGCCTCGGCCAATGTGGGAGGAACCGGAGGTGGATTTGGGGTAACATCCCTTCCCCTAGAAGTTCCTGCTGCGTCCTGTCCTCGAGTCCTGGTAGGCATCTGAGGCAAAGAACATTTGAAGTAAACATAATATGCCAGAGAAACCTTCCATTTTACATTACTATAAAAGTAATGATACAGACTCGATATTACATAACAGGATACATTACCTATTATACAATAGTTTATCCTATTATACAACATACTACTTCAACTTCTACAAGCTACACTACTACTCCTGCTTTTGATTGTTCTTGGTAGCTTCATCGTCAGGGGTGGGAGACCATACGTCGACCAGCCTCAAAGAAGGAGGGGGCCTAAAAAGGTCTAACTCCCCACCAAGCGCTTCTCCCGCAGTATGCGAGGGTCCGGCTTCAGACCTAACGGGATCCGCAGGGACATTTGGGTGTAATTGCGAATACAGTACATGAACTTCTTCATGTAAAGTATTGCAATATACCTGCAAGTTGTCAATAGCAACGCTAAGTTCGTTGACTCGTGCTCGAGCCTTCGCTTCCTTAGCTAAAGCTACCGAACGAGACTGCACTGCCCAATCAAGCGCCAAATCTCGGTCAGCTAGTTGATCTTGCAGGGTGCGGATGTAACTTCTTAAATCATTTATTCGGTCACCGTCCGCAACCCATAAATTAGTCCTGCGCTGTAACTCCGCTTGAAGTTGATTCACGTGAGCTTCGAGATCACCAATAGGATCGTAGCTCCCGCTACTGCTGTCTTGCTCCCGTGGGGCAAGTTGATGCCGAGGCACACCGATGGGTCCAGTATGCTTACGTGTCGTTTTCCTTGTACGTGGCGGCATTTGCTAAGGGGGAAAATTTATTAGTACAATTCTTAGCATGATGCATGAATAAGTACATAATCAACCTTAGTTGGTTCAACCTTCTATACGTCGCACTCTTCCTATCTGGTCTTTGAAATAAACTTTTCAGAAATACTTAGGTAAGAAGAGAAGCAATTTTATAGATAAGTCTTAGAAAACTCTTTTGAAGATGCTACATAATATCTGTCAAGAAGGGCTACGCTCCGATACCAGCTGTGACGGAACCTCCCAAGTAATTAGGCCCACCTACAGTTGTCCTTGTCCAACGGACCTCAGACAACCCTGTAGGTGCCCCTGAACTACTTGACAAGCTCAGTATCTTTCCTTACCTTTCCAGGAACGTCTCACCCATCTTGCAGACATTACAGAACATCGGAGATATAGATATGCGAAAGCAATTACATAAACTTACACTTATTAAAAAGTAAGATCAAGTTGTTTATTACAGACCAGAACTATATATAACGAGTGCCGAATAATATTATTACACATACCAAGGGAGGCAAAAACTCCTCCCGACAGTTATCACACAAAAAGTCTTAATGGAGGATCCTTTCCTCCCGCACTTCACTCTTGCTTATCTTCATTAGGAACCACCTTGGAGCAAAAGCAACAAAGGTTTGTTGCTTCGTGACCTAAAAACAACGGAGGGATAAACCCTGAGTATGGAATTACTCAGCAAGTCTTACCCGACTAAGGAAAAGACTCTCAAGGGTATGCTGGATAAATAGGACTTAAGGAGAGGCTTTAGCAAAAATCAACTTAGATACTGTTGCAGAAACAGCTTACTAAAGTGAGTCCTTACTTTCAATATTTTAATGCCGAATTAAGTATTAATAGACTCTGTTTGCCTCTAGTCTAATTTCCTCATTGCATCAATACAACATCATTTTTCCATAATGTTTCCATCCTGACTTAGGTTGCAGGGAAGTGACGAAGTCTTCATAACCGCGAAGGTACGACGATCCGAATCGATTATACTCAGCTGAGGATCTCCAATCACACGACATATGTAGCACTTAACCCTTGCATATGTCAACCCGCCACCGGGGTTCTTAAGACCAGATCAGGTTCACGCAAACCGAGAGCACAGATACACCACCGTCCAGCCTCTTGCCACGGTGGGTACACGCTACTCCCGCCACCGCTCCACACCCATTTCGTGTTATCTTATTCTGGCCTTAGTCTGCCCGAGGCAAGGCTTACCCATGACGAGGCATGTGACCAGTTAAAGGGTCCTCGATCAGCACGCCTACATATGCATTCAATCCTTAATCAACCTGGGTAGAACATCACCTGTTCCTAACCCAAGTCTCGATTTAAGTACTTCCATCCTTAGGATTGTTTCTGTTCCTTAGGATGAAAAGAGCATCACAGGGAACTTTGCAGTAAGATCCCACCACGCTCTTAATGAAAGTATTCTTGTAGGTAGAAGTCAACTTTCCTCAGGATAACCCTTGAGCTAGGCAGTATACAAAAGACAACTTCTATCCACAAGATCTAAGCAGGGCTAAGCATTTTTGTAAATCAATTTTGATACTTCACCAGAAGTATCCACAAAGTATGGATATCAAGGAAAGCAATGCATCAAAAGGTTCCAAGCAATTCCTATGAACTTAATGCACATTTTACTTGACTTAAAGTGTGCGAAAAGTATTTAAAAACACAAGGAAAGGGGTTGCATGCACCGGGGCTTGCCTTCGTTAATAGGTGAGTCTGGCTCGGATCCGCAAATATCAAAGTAGAAGCAGTTGCCTGCTTGATAATCCGAGGGTGGTGGTGTCCTTTCTTCGGTGACTTCCACTTCTTCTTCACGTTCTAATCATAACCATACATATGTATAAGAATGGATGCCATGGGATGCTCATGAGGGTGCAAAGATAATATAAACTTATTATCTAAGTCTTGAATACAACTTTCCTTCACTGAACTCCGAGAACTCAGGGTTTCCGGAGTCAGTAAAGTAGTTCATAGGGCAGGGGGGTGTTTTGGGGTTTGGTGATCAAACAAGGTCCAAATCAACCCAAATTCTACCCAAGGCTTCTAAATAATATGAGGAACTCATAAAAATTTTGAGCATTTTTGGGATTACCAAGCATTTTCTAAAAATCCAGAACCAATACTTTTAACTACTTTAAATGCCCTAGAATTTATTATTTCTACTAAAATTCATGAAACTATTTTTATTAAATTCTAGGGAAAATAAGAAACCTAGGAAAATTGGTTTCACAATTTTACCATTTTTCTACATTTTTCTACATATTTCTAAAGCTGGGTAGAACAAGAGAAAGAGAAAAGATGTAACAGTGTTGGGCCAAATCTGGTCCAGACGGCCCAACAACACAGGAAACGCGCGCCCGCGCCCGCGCGCGATGGCAGAATTGCATCGGGGTCCTCACGTTTTTATCTAACTGTGAACGGGTTCAGCCACTATTCCTACGGGTCTCTGACGCATTACACCGAGCCCCCTAGATTTCTAATTCTTTGCATGCCCAAGTCCACGACGACGGCAGCGCGGGGAGCACTCCGGCGAGCACCTGTACCGGCCGACTGGGGCCATGACTGGATTCTCCGAGCATCAGACACCAAATTGGATCTACCTCGAGTATTTTCCCCAACCCAATTGCACGAATGGTGAACTAATTTGGTCTGGCCACGGAGAGCGCGCGGATGAACCCAAGACCCATGCGTTCCCGACGGTCAGTAGCCCCATAGCCCAATTGGACGGGTCAGTAAGCATCGTAGACGCATGAGAAAGCTTAAACGAAGGAAAGGGAGGGATGAACTGACCTAGGAAGGGCTGGCCGTGGTGAGCTTGATTCTACGGTGGCGGAAACCCGATTTGGGGTGAACGCGAAATTCCCGAGCTCCGGCGAACGATTGTGGCTAATTGGCGGTGGCTGGTTAGCTGATGACCCTACGGAGCTGGTCACGGGCTCAATTTATAGGAGGGCAAGGCGGTGGCCAGTGAATTTCGGGAGGACGCGCGGCGGCCGGAAATGAAGAAGAAGGCGGGCGCGGTGAATTCGTGTCCCACGGCATGGCAGGCTTCCCGGCGACGATGGGACAGCCTTAAGGTGTCACGGCGGTGTTGTAGAACGGCTAGGCCACGCGGCGCACGGTCGGGAGGCGGTGGTTACCGGCGAGCTTATCGGGTTCTACCGCGGGGAACTTTGTACGGTGGCCGGGATTCTTTAATGGCCGGGCTTATCCCCGGCGGTGTGCTCCGAGCGCTTATCAAGTCATCCTGAGCACGAGTTGAGACGACGGCGGCGCAAATCTTAGCGTAGGGAGGGTCGTCGGCGGCGAGCAAGCTATGCTGGCGTTCTGATCCACTCGGGTTACTGTACCATCAGAAGTTCAGTTTCAGTTTCTTGATACATGCCTGACAGAGCAACTTCAGAGCTCTTTTTCTCCAGATTTTCTATGGCAACGTGATCCACACTCTGCAGCGAATTTGTAGAGTAATATACCATCTACAAATTTGTTATGGGAATCATACCTAAACTTGCACTGGATCATGTTTAAACCCAAGTCCAAAGTTAGCTCTGTTTCACTGAAGTTCTGAATTTCAGAATTCCACCAGCCTGACAGTCCAACTTTGGGCTTACTTATCTCTAAATTTCTCACAAGAACATGGCTTGCTCTCCTCAGCAAAATTGTTCTCCTTTAATTGGTCTACAAACTTGTTGTGGTCACTTTGGGCAAAAACCCTATATTTTAAAAGATACAGGGCTCCAAAGTTGAGCCAAAACTCTGAAATTTCAGACTTAGAATAGAACCTAATTGAGGTCTATTTTGCATTTAAGTCCAAAACTCAACATTTGGCTTTCAAGTCCACACATTTGTGAACCAAAGGACTTAAGAAACTTATTTGACTTGATTTTTGCACTTTAGTCCAAAAGTGGACCAATTTTGCACATAGGTCCCTAGGATTTGGTTTTAGGATTTTCCAGGATTCCAATTAGGGTTTTTGGTATCCGAGGGACATAAAAGTGATTCAACTTTGTTTTTGGGGATATTTTATGACTCTTTCCCTAAAGTCTTTAGGTTTTCTCATCTTGGGTTAGGTCTTACCCCTTTAATCCTTATTTAGGGTTAAGTTTCCTATCCAAGGTTCTATTTGCAAAAACACTTAAACAATACAACTTGTTTGAAAATTTTGCCTAGTGAATGCATTCTAGGTGTGTCAAACATATGCAATGCCAATGCTTATGATGCCATGCTCAAGTTTTAGTTACAGTAACACCAGGGGTGTTACAGATAATAAGTCCATAAATGCCCAAACTTTTTATATGAGTCCTACACATTATTAAGAAGCCTGGGGTAGAATTTGATTTGATTTGGACCTTGTTTGATAACTAGAACCCAAACCCACACCCCTGCCCTTTGAACTCCTTTACTGGCTCCGGAAACCCTAAGTTCTCAGAGTTCCGTGAAGGAAAATTGTATTCAAGACCTTAAATAATAAATTCTTATGATCTTTGCACTCTCATGAGCATTACATGGCATTCATTCTTATATACATGTATATGGTTATGTTTAGAAAACGAAGAAGAGATCGAAGTGACTGAAGAGAAGACACCACCACCTTTGGAATCTCACGCAGGGACTTGTCTCTACTTTGACATCTGCGGGCCCGAGCCTGACTCACCTACTAACGAAGGCAAGCCCCAGTGCATTTGCCACCTTCCTTGATGTTTTTAAAACCTTTTTCACTTGATTGATGCATTAGGTGATAGGAGTTGAATGCTTAAACAATTCCTGCATTACTTTCCTTGATCTTTGATTACCTTCTTTGATACCCTGTTTTACAAAAGGTTTTTACTATGCTTAGTATTGCCCTAGCAAAACAAAAGGTTTTGTTTTACAAAAGATGATTGGCAAAGTGGGTGGTATGTTTTTGAAAATAAAACTTGATAGTGGATCCATCACGGCCGTGATGGATTCAACATCGGAAAAGATGTACCTCTGCCAGGTACCAAGTTTTTGGGTTTAAATGATTAAGCTGAGACCGGGCGGGTGACTTGCACGAGAAGAGAGTCTCGGTGTAGTGTCTCCATCTGAGTCGATTAAGGACCGTCTCGATGTAGGTTTGATGACCGAGGACCCTTTAACTGGTCACATGCCTCGTCATGGGTAAGCCTTGCCTCGGGCAGACTGTGGCCAGAATAAGATAACACGAAATGGGCGTGGAGAGGTGGCGAGAGTAGCGTGTACCCTCCGTAGCAAGAGGCTGGACAGTGGTGTATCTGTGCTCTCGGATTGCGTGAACCTGATCTGGTCTTAAGAACCCCGGTGGTGGGTTGACATATGCAAGGGTTAAGTGCTACATATGTCATGTGATTGGAGATCCTCAACTGAGTATAATCGATTCGGATCGCCGTACCCTCGCGGTTATGAAGACTTGGTCACTGACCAATACGTAGAAAACCAGTAAAGATGAAGGATGGATTAAGAAATTGGCTAGTTCAGGATAAGTGTTTGAAATAGGTTAGAAAGAACTCTAGATGCAGGTAAGTTTACCTAACCTAAAAATAAAATTGGATTTTTAAGGATCCACTCTTAGTAAGCATTTATGCAAAACAGAGTCTTTGATCTTGAGATACCTTACCTTGACTCCCTTATAACCAGCATACCCTTGAGAGTCTTTTCTTTAGTCGGGTAAGACTTGCTAAGTAATTCCATACTCAGGGTTTATTCCCCCGTTGTTTTTAGGTGAGGAAGCAGCAAATTTTTGTTGCTTTTGTACCAAGGTGGTTCCACATGAAGAAAAACAAGAGTGAAGCTGCGGGAGGACATGGTCCACCATAAAAACTTTTATGTAAGTACTTATCGGGAGGAGTTTTTGCCTCCCTTGGTATTGTAATAATACTACTCAGCACTTGTATTATAACTCTGGTCTGTAATAAGTAACTTGATCTTACTTTCTAAATAAATGTAAGTTTATGTGATCACTTCCGCATTTCTATATCTTCGATGTTCTGTAATGTCTGCAAGACGGGTGAAACGTTCCTGGAAAGGTAAGAAAGAAGATACCGAACTTGTCAAGTGATTCAGGAACATCTACAGGGTTGTCTGATGTCTGTTGGACAAGGACAACTGTAGGTGGGCCTAATGACTTGGGAGGTTCCGTCACAGCTGGTATCGGAGCGAAGCCCTTCTTTGAAGATATTATGAAGTATCTTCAAAAGGATTTTCTAAAAACTTACCTAGAAAGACTTCTTCCATTCTTACCAATTATATCTGAAGAATCTATATGAAAGACCAGATAGGAGGAGTGCAATGTATAGAAGGTATGAATCAACTAAGGTTGGTTCTGTAATTATACATGTGTCATGCTAAGAACCATACTAATAAAATTTCCCCCTTAGAGAAATGCCGCCGCGCACGAGGAAAACCGCGTGCAAGTCAACTGGCCCAATTGGGGTACCTCGTCACCAACTTGCCCCACGACACGAGGATAGTAGCAGCGGGAGCAACGATCCGATTGGGGATCTTGAAGCCCGAGTAAATCAGCTTCAAACGGAACTGCAACGCAGGACCAACATATGGGTCGCGGATGGCGACAGAATAAATGAATAGAGAAGTTACATCCGCCGTCTGCAGGATCAGCTTGCTGATCGAGATTTAGCGCTCGATTGGGCAGTTCAGTCTCGTTCAGTGGCCTAGGCTAAGGAAGCAAAGGCTCGAGCCCGAGTCGAAGAACTTAGCTTTGCCATTGACAACTTGCAGGCGTATTGCAATACCCTACATGAGGAAGTCCATGTACTGTATTCGCAACTACACCCCAGTGCACCTGTGAATCCTGTCGGGTCGGAAGTCGGACCCTAGCATGTTGCGGGAGAAGCGCTTGGTGGTGAGTTGGACCTTTTTAGGCCCCCTCCTTCTATGAGGCTGGTCGATGAATGGTCTTCCACCCCTGACAACGAGGCTGCCGGGAGCAACTGAAAGCAGGAATAGTGGTGTAGTAGTAGAAATAGAAGTACTGTATTGTATAATAGGTAGTGCTATTGTGTAATGGGTGCTGTACTCCTGATGTATAAAATCGAGTATGTATCATTACTCTTGTTAGTAATGTAAATCTGATGGTTTTTCTTTGGCACATTATATTTGTTTCCAAATGTTTGTTGCCACAGATGCTGTCCAAGACCTGATCACAGGATGCAGCTAGAACCTCCAGTGGGAGGGAGTCTACCCCAAATCCACCTCCTGTCCCTCCCACACTTGCCGAGGTGATTGCCGCCATGGTAAATGCAACCGCGGATAATACCCGTTTTCTGAGAGAGATGACGGGTCAACAGTTTCAACAACAAGGCGGGCGGGGTTATCAACAGGGCCCCCGTGAAACCTATTACTTGGACTTCTCAGAGACACGTCCACTACTGTTTCTTAAAGCCGAAGACCCATTAGAAGCAGACAAATGGATTCGTGTCATCGAGCAAAAGTTCGGACTTCTGCGATGTTTGGAAGCCCAGAAGCCCTTATTCGCAGCCCAGCAACTGCGCGGCCCTGCCAGCACTTGGTGGGGAAATTTCGTGGCCGTTCAACCGGCCAATCATCAGATAACATGGGAAGAATTCAATGTGGCCTTCCTTAAACACTATATCCCAGAAGGTGTCCTTCACATGAAGCAAGAAGAATTTATGAAGCTGAAGCAAGGAGGGGATACTGTTAATTAGTATCTCAATAAGTTCAATCATTTGTCGCAATATGCAATCGATCAAGTGAACACCGATCTGAAGAAGAAGAATTGTTTTATGAGAGGTTTAAATGATCGACTGCCAAGAAAGATGGCAACCTGCATAGATCTTACTTATGGAAGAGCTGTCAGTACAGCATTGGCAGTAGAAGCAAAGTATGCAGGCGCCGGAAAATCCAAGAGATTTGGAGGTGATAGGCCTAGTCAGGGCCCGATGAAAAGGCAACGGTTTGTTATCCGGCCTTCCAACCAGAATCGCTCTTTCTCTCGTCCACCCTCCTTCCCTTTTAAGCAACCAATATTTATTCGTCCCAATAATGCCCCCACTGCACCAAGTTAGCCGAGTGCCCCAGGCACTCGATTCCCTGCTCTTCCCAGTTCATCGACTGGGTGTTTCAATTGTAGAAAATCTGGGCATTTCATCAAAGATTGCCCTTATCCAAAGCAGAACCAGTCAAATAATCAGCAAGGATCTGGGAATTCATCTCAAGTCAAGGGAAATACTTCGGGCAAAAATACGAAGAAGACGGGACACATATATTATACGCAAGTGGCCACTACGCCGAATGGTGAACCGGTCATGATGGGTACGTTCCTTGTGGCCAATCATCCCGCAGTTATTCTCTTTGATTCTAGTGCTTCGCTTACATTCATCAGCAAGAAATTTGTGGAGCAACATTGCATTTCATGCCATGAATCAAAAGACGGGTTTAAAATTCACTCACGTGGGGGACAAATCTTTACTAGAGAAGTGGCCTATCAAGTGCCCATAACATTGGCCGGACGGGACTTTCCTACTAATATGATCGTTCTGAAATGCCAAGACATAGATGTCATTTTGGGCATGAATTGGTTGGCCAAACATAAAGCAACCCTCAACACTGAGCAAAGAACTATCAGGTTGAGTCATAATCAAGAGGAAATTCTATTGCCTATCCACATTCCAACCAAAGCTACTGGCAGAGTTTATGAAGCCATTATACCGGAAATCAAGAATATTCCGGTAGTATGCGAGTTTCCCGATGTCTTTCCAGAGGATTTGCCTGGATTGCCACCTGAAAGGGATGTAGAGTTTGTAATTGAGTTGAAGCCCGGTACGGCTCCCATATCTCGAAGATCGTACCGAATGCCTCCAAATGAGTTGGCAGAATTGAAGATTCAATTACAAGATCTACTTGAGAAAGGATTCATCTGGCCAAGCTCGTCACCATGGGGTTGTCCAGCCATATTCGTCAAAAAGAAGGATAAACTTTACGGATGTGTGTGGATTATCGACCCCTGAATGAGGTCACTATCAAGAACAAGTACCCTCTTCCGAGGATTGACATTTTATTTGATCAACTGACCAGGGCAAGGGTATTCTCCAAGATTGATCTCAGATCGGGCTATCATCAGATCCGTATTCGGCCCAAGGATATACCAAAGACCGCGTTTACTAAGCGGTATGGATTATTTGAATACCTGGTAATGTCTTTCGGATTGACAAATGCTCCTGCCCACTTCACATATTTGATGAACTCGGTGTTCATGCCCGAGTTGGACAAGTTTGTGGTGGTCTTCATAGACGATATTTTAATATATTCCATGAATGAAGAGGAGCACGCCCAACATTTACGGATCGTGTTAACGCGCTTGAGAGAACATCAGTTATATGCCAAGTTCAGCAAATGCGCGTTTTGGCTGGAGGAAATTCAGTTTCTGGGACATGTACTGTCTGCCAGGGGGATTGCGGTGGATCCCAGCAAAGTCAAGGACATTTTGGAGTGGAAACCCCCAACCACAGTTCATCAAGTCCGAAGTTTCCTTGGACTGGCTGGATATTACCGCCGATTTATACTCGATTTTTCTAAGCTTGTGAAGCCAATCACAAGTTTATTGAAGAATTATATTAAATTCAATTGGTCTTCCAAGTGTAATGAAGCTTTTGAAAAATTGAAGACATTATTAACCACTGCTCCGGTATTGGCTCAACCGGATATCACTAATCCCTTTGATGTGTATTGTGATGCATCAGGCAGTGGTCTCGGCTGTGTGTTAATGCAAGAAGGCTGAGTAATTGCATATGCTTCAAGGCAGTTGCGCCGACATGAGGAGCATTATCCAACTCATGATCTGGAGCTAGCTACTGTGGTTCATGCCCTAAAGATTTGGCGTCATTATCTGCTGGGTAATATCTGTCACATTTATACAGATCATAAAAGCTTAAAGTATATCTTCACCCAGTCAGAGTTGAACATGAGACAAAGGCGATGGCTTGAGCATATTAAGGATTATGAACTAGAAATTCATTATCACCTAGGCAAGGCCAATGTAGTGGCAGATGCACTTAGCCATAAGATTTCCTGTCACTATCTTACGGTGAAGACCTCTAACAATACATTATGTCAGGAGATGGAGAAGCTAAACCTGGGAATGGTCCAACATGGAACCCTAAGTCAGCTAAAGCTTGAGTCAGTCCTCCTGCAAAGGATAATTGATGCTCAAAGGGATAATGAGGGTATGAAACACATTCGTGAGAAGATAAGGGCTGGAAAAGCCAAATGTTTCAAAGAAGATGATCAAGGAATTGTATGGTTTAATAACCGCATAGTGGTGCAGAAGAATGAAGAGGTCCGCCAGCAAATTCTTGATGAAGCACATCTTAGTCGTTATTCTATTCATCCCGGAAGCACTAAGATGTACCAAGTTCTGAAACAATACTATTGGTGGACGAAAATGAAGATCGAGATTGCACGCTATGTGGCTAGATGTGACACCTGTAGACGTGTCAAGGCCATACACTTGAAAGCTGCCGGTCCATTACAGTCTCTACCAATACCGACATAGAAATGGGAAGACATAAGAATGGACATTATTGTGGGATTGCCCAGGACCGCAAAGGGGTATGACTCTATCTAGGTTATTGTTGATCGGCTCACGAAAATTGCTCACTTTCTGCCAGTCAAGACATATTACCCGGTTCTTACCTATGCGGAATTATACATTGCTCGCATTCTCAGTTTGCACGGTGTTCCAAAAACTATAGTGTCGGATCGTGGACCACAATTCGTATCCAAATTTTGGGAAGAACTTCATAAATCCCTGGGTACTAAACTACTCCACAGTTCGGCCTATCATCCTCAAACAAGTGGACAAACTGAGAGGGTTAATCAAATACTTGAAGATATGCTGCGGGCATGTGTTCTGGACTTCTCACAAAAATGGGATGAATGTTTGCCCTTAGTAGAGTTTTCATATAATAATAGCTATCAAGAAAGTATCAAGATGGCACCCTTCGAAGCTTTATATGGACGACGATGTCGCACTCCACTAAATTGGTCTGAACCTGGTGAAAGGTACTTTTTCAGGCCTGATATGGTGAAAGAGACCGAAGAAAAGGTTCAGAAAATAATTCATAATATGAAGAAAGCCCAAGCTCATCAAAAGAGTTATGCAGACAAACGGCGAATGCCCTTGTATTTTCTTGAAGGGGACTATGTCTACCTGAAGGTTTCACCGATGAAGGGTGTATCGCGTTTTGGGATAAAAGGGAAGCTTGCACCCAGGTACATTGGTCCATTCCCTATACTTGAAAGATATGGGCCAGTGGCGTATCGACTTCAACTACCTGAAACCTTGTCTGCTGTACATAATGTGTTCCATGTGTCACAATTGAAGAAATGTCTTTGGGTACCAGATCGAACCATTGAAGTGACAGATGTTGTCCTCGAACCGGACTTGACATATTCTGAGCACCCTATTCGAGTCTTGGATCAAAAGGACAGGGTTACCCGGAGAAAAACTCTCAAGTTCTATAAGATACAGTGGAACCAACATTCTGAAGATGAGGCTACATGGGAGACTCAAGACTTTTTAGATAAGAATTTCCCGGGCTTTTTAGCCTCATGTAATTTGTAAAGTGTGTATAGTTGTGGTAATAAAATAGTAAGCCCCAGACCACCCCTGCCTTGTACCAGAAATAAGGAAATAAGAATGTGACACATTTCCTTTTCCATTTCTTACCCTAGGACTTTTAATCTCGGGACGAGATTCTTTTATGGGGGGAAGGATGTAACACCCCTGGTGTTACTGCAACTAAAATGCATTCACTAGGTCAAAATTTCAAACATTAGCATTGCATATGTTTGACACACCTAGAATGCATTCACTAGGTCAAAATTTCAAACAAGTTGTATTGTTATAGCATTTTGCAAATAGAACCCTGGATAGGGAACTTAACCCTAAATAGGGATTAAGGGGGGGGGGGGGTAAAACCTAACCCAAATTGAGAAAACCTAAAAGTTTTAGGGGAATAGTCATAAAATGTTCCCAAGAATGAACCTGAATCACATCTATACCCCTGAGATACCAAAAACCCCATTTGAACCCTGGAAAACCCTAAGTCCAAACCCTAGGGGCCTATGTGCAAAACAGTGCACATTTGGACTAAAGTGTAAAAAACTACTATGTTAAAGCATATAAAGTCACATGGTTCACATTTGGGAAGATTTACATGCCAAACCCTAAGTTTTGGATTCATTTGCAAAAAGGACCCCAATTAAGATTTCACTCTAAGTCTGAATTTCAGATTTGTGGGCTCAATTTTTGAGCCTTGTAACTTTCAAACTCTAGGGTCAATTCTTATGATCTTTGCACTCTCATGAGCATTACATGGCATTCATTCTTATATACATGTATATGGTTATGTTTAGAAAACGAAGAAGAGATCGAAGTGACTGAAGAGAAGACACCACCACCTTTGGAATCTCAGGCAGGGACTTGTCTCTACTTTGACATCTGCGGGCCCGAGCCTGACTCACCTACTGACGAAGGCAAGCCCCGGTGCATTTGCCACCTTCCTTGATGTTTTTAAAACCTTTTTCACTTGATTGATGCATTAGGTGATAGGAGATGAATGCTTAAACAATTCCTGCATTACCTTCCTTGATCTTTGATTACCTTCTTTGATACCCTGTTTTACAAAAGGTTTTTACTATGCTTAGTATTGCCCTAGCAAAACAAAAGGTTTTGTTTTACAAAAGATGATTGGCAAAGTGGGTGGTATGTTTTTGAAAATAAAACTTGATGGTGGATCCATCACGGCCGTGATGGATTCAACATCAGAAAAGATGTACCTCTGCCAGGTACCAAGTTTTTGGGTTTAAATGATTAAGCTGAGACCGGGCGGGTGACTTGCACGAGAAGAGAGTCTCGGTGTAGTGTCTCCGTCTGAGTCGATTATGGACCGTCTCGATGTAGGCTTGATGACCGAGGACCCTTTAACTAGTCACATGCCTCATCATGGGTAAGCCTTGCCTCGGGCAGACTAAGGCCAGAATAAGATAACACGAAATGGGCGTGGAGCGGTGGCGAGAATAGCGTGTACCCTTCGTAGCAAGAGGCTGGACGGTGGTGTATCTGTGCTCTCGGTTTGCGTGAACCTGATCTAGTCTTAAGAACCCCGGTGGCAGGTTGACATATGCAAGGGTTAAGTGCTACATATGTCGTGTGATTGGAGATCCTCAGCTGAGTATAATCGATTCAGATCATCGTACCTTCGCGGTTATGAAGACATGGTCACTGACCTATACGTAGAAAACCAGTAAAGATGAAGGATGGATTAAGAAATTGGCTAGTTCAGGTAAGTGTTTGAATTAGGTTAGAAAGAACTCTAGATGCAGATAAGTTTACCTAACCTGAAAATAAAATTGGATTTTTAAGGATCCACTCTTAGTAAGCATTTATGCAAAACAGAGTCTTTGGTCTTGAGATACCTTACCTTGACTCCCTTATAACCAGCATACCCTTGAGAGTCTTTTCTTTAGTCGGGTAAGACTTGCTGAGTAATTCCATACTCAGGGTTTATTCCCCCGTTGTTGTTAGGTGAGGAAGCAGCAAATTTTTGTTGCTTTTGTACCAAGGTGGTTCCACATGAAGAAAAACAAGAGTGAAGCCGCGGGAGGACATGGTCCTCCATAAAAACTTTTATGTAAGAACTTATCGGGAGGAGTTTTTGCCTCCCTTGGTAATGTAATAATACTACTCAGCGCTCGTATTATAACTCTGGTCTGTAATAAGTAACTTGATCTTACTTTCAAAATAAATGTAAGTTTATGTGATCACTTCCGCATTTCTATATCTCCGATGTTCTGTAATGTCTGCAAGACGGGTGAAACGTTCCTGGAAAGGTAAGAAAGAAGATACCAAACTTGTCAAGTGATTTAGGAACATCTACAGGGTTGTCTGATGTCTGTTGGACAAGAACAACTGTAGGTGGGCCTAATGACTTGAGAGGTTCCGTCACAGTAGCGAGGGGCTAGCTTGCCTTTGATCCCAAATCTTTGCACTCCTTTCATGGGTGACACTTTTAGATATACGTTATCTCCCACTTCAAACTATAGGGGTTTCCTCCTTTTGTCATGGTGACTCTTTTGTCTGGCCTAATCAGCTTCTGGGTTCTTCCAGATTACTTGGACCATTCTTTCATCAGCTTCCAACACTAGGTCAGGTCCAAAAATTTCTCTCTCCTCGGGTTGCGACCAGTTCAGGGTTGTTTGACACCTTCTCCCATACAGGGCCACAAATAGTGCCATCTTCAGACTGGATTGATAACTGTTGTTACAAGCAAACTCTGCCAAGGAGAGGCACTTGTCCTAGTTCTTGCCGTGATCGATTGCACAAGCTCTCAACATATCCTCAAAGATCTGATTTACCCTTTTGTCTGATCATCAGTTTGAGGGTGGTAAGCCGAACTTCTTATTAGCTTGGTTCCCATGGACTCTTGCAATTGTTCCTAAAATCTGGCTATGAATTGGGCTCCTTAGTCAGAGACAATTGTCTAGGGTAATTAATGCAAACACACAATTTGGTCAATATACAATTCTGCATACTTATGTGCCTTATCGGTGGTGTGCATGGAAGAAAATGAGCCACTTTTGTTAATCGGTCCATAATGACCCAGATTGAATCATGATGTTGAGAGGTGTTGGACAGGCCCACAATGAAATTCATGTTGATGTCATCCCATTTCCATGAAGGTATCGACGGGGGTTGCAAGGCACACTACAACCTTTTAGGCCTTCTGTGACATAATGATTATGTCACTAACTAGTGTTTATCTATCACATGTTATGTTTTGGTGACGTCATTGTGACGAAAAAGCCATCGTCACAGAAGGTGTGTGTTAAATAGAGTACTATGACGATGATAAAAAAATCATCATAGATTCTATGATGCATACTAGCTTCATCACTAAATCTATGACACTCTATTTCGTCATAATTGCCCCTAAAAACGTAAAAATTTGTACTGACATGCATTGCCATGTGGCTAATGGTGATGACGTGGTATGTGACATGGCAAAACCTTTATGACGAAAATTTTTGTCATAGATTCGATGACGTGGCATAATTGTTGTGACTTTCATCACAAATTGAAAGGTGTGGCCGCTTATGTGGCAATACATTTGTGACAAAAAGTTTTGTCATATAATGTGATGACACAGCAAGTGATGTGCCGATAAAGCATTTGTGACAAATATAATCATCATCGCAAGGAATACATCATATGCATTCATATCGTCATAGAATATTACACATTAGAACCAAAATATCATATGAAATTTGTTCAACACAAATATTTCATCTAGAAGAGAATAATATAACTTTAAAACATATATCTGCAAATCCTTTAACTTAAAATCCAAAACAAATCCAATAACTTCAACTCAACGTATTAAACATTAAGCATAATTGAAAATGATCCTATAACTTCAAATCTAGAACTACTGTAACTAGCCACTATAGCATCCATAAGGCTGCAAATCCTATAGTGGTCAACTAGACTTAAGATGAAGGCACTTGGCCTCGATTGAAGCTTAATAGTTGATGAAGGAGGTTGTTAGTTTCTTCCATCGACCTCTTCATACTATCAATGGTCTCCTGAGATGCTCGTGCTTGAGCCTTCAAGGTTTCCACTTCTTCCTGAAGGCCATCTTTTTCTTGCTTCTCGGTCTCCAGTTCATCCTGAAGTTGCTGAACCTTTGCAGAAACAGTCGATGTGGAGCTTTTCTTGGAGGCGGACTGAAGACCAACATTGCGTAGGAACACACTGGAGCCTGGTAGCACATTAGAAACAACTTCTGTAGGAGATTTTGGTTGTTGTCCATCCTGAACTGGTGCTGCTACCATTTCTTCCATGTCAACCTAATATAAAATTTAAAGGTTATTCATTAGTATAGTATACCACAAGTTGCAAGTTGTGAGTACAAACATGAAAGGAAAACAAGCACTTACAATAGCTTTCTGAATATTTTCACTAAAACCTTTCTTTTTGCTACAATGCATCTCCTTGAAAAGATCTATTGCACTAGGTTTCGCATCCTTATATTTTTCTTGCTTCTGAAATAATAAAAATGAGTCCGGTGAGAATGGAGGTCTTGAAATAAGGTACAGGTAGGTTTTCAAAATAACAATTTAAAATGCATTTTAGATATGAACAGTGCTAAAGCATTTAAATAAAACTGTAAATGAAGCAATCAGGAACAACTATATGAGCAAAAAAAGATGTTTAATTGTGCTTTGGTATACACAAACAAAGATGTTTAATTATGCTTTGGTATACATAAATAGAAACATAGATGTTAGAGTCGATTGCTGCATATCTAAATGCTTTAGCAAGCTATATATATTTAAATGCTAGAGAGATGTTAGAGTCGATTACAGAAACAGAGATGTTAGAATCGAATACAAAAATAGAAAAATAGCAAGCTATACATTCTCTGTTATTATTGTTCTGTCTATCTAGTACTTGATGAATATATAGATGGACTTTTTGCAGAAAGAGCATGAGGAGCTGTACAATGCTTAAATAAGGAGGATTAGGATACTTGTAGGTACCGTAGCTACAACCTAAAACATTATAGTTTGGTGGATGACCTGTTAATCAACTACTAACAATACAATAAAAATGATTTAGGAGACATGCTCTCTAATTAATGGAAGCAAACACACATAATAACCACCTCTTTAAATGGTTATGGGAGTTCATTTGCAGCATTACACATTCATAGATTATTCAACTATGCACATAAAATAAAGGTTGTTGCATAATCAAGAAATGTAAGTGAACACAAATGTAACAACCAGGGGAAACTATATGAGGTAACATAGATGTTAAACTGACTCTATTGGCAATATTACACATTCACATATCATTCAACTATGCAGATAAGTAAACAATGGTTATTTTCTTACCAATATAAAAGCCTTTGCAATGTAGGACTGAGAGCATGTGCATTGTTGATACTGTACTTATTCACGATTAAGTTTGTTCTTCACACAACTTTCCTATGTATCAAATAAGCATGTATAAATAATATAGACTTAGAATATGTAGCTGGAGTAAGAAAAAACAAATATATGATGTGGCAACAGAGTAAGCAATCATGTCAGACATAGGGTTATGCAGAAGCCACCATTCTAGATCATGCCACACTGCTACAAACGTGAATACCACCTAGATACTTAGTAGCTTTCTTTGAGAAACACCAAGAGGAATGTATAAGTACATGTAATAAGAGTGGTCGATCAAACAAAGCAACACAGACTAAAAAGCATAGAATCGTGAAGCTATAAAAATACATGACAGGCCAATAGATTTACCAAGCAAGACATAATACAAACATTTTCCATACATATATGTGGCCACTATTTTCAATATAAATTCAGTTTTGGTGTGCTGTTCTCTTATAAAAGTTGTTCGTAGAGTGCACAGACCTTGAAATCAAGCTAGACAGCTGCTTCCGACAGAGAAAGCTTTGAAGAGAGCAAGAAATTTAAAGAACAGTTGCAGGTTTACAAAAGGGAAATTGCAGTGAAAAAACAAGGAATAAGAACTTTGGAACGGAGGACAAGGCCCTAGAGGCTCTTAATCTTTGATGGTCTGCCCTCGATTTGTGAAGGATATGTCGAGTGTTTTTGAACTGCATGTTTCTAAAAAAATATTCTACTCTTTTCCAAGTAGCAGTAAACCTAGCAACATAAAAAGTTTCTTCCTTGACTAACAGTGCTTTGTATCAGACATGGAAAACTCACTCTTATTGCCTAATATAGTATAAGCAGTTTATTCTCATGTTCAAAAAAGATACAACAACGCCACAATCACATCATGTATAGATTAACATTTTTACCAAAAATAGGCACCTGTCACATTGTATTTCCTTTTCCCATTATGTTTGGCTAGCCAAACAAAACTGCCGCCCATGCAATGCTTATTTGACTGTGTAAACAAATATATGTATAACTTGTTGTTCTCCAGATCAAAGAAATATGTCAGTAGCAGTTGCAGTAACAATGGAGTACTGAAGTAGTTCCCTAATGCAATACAAGTCTGCTCCCAGTCAAGTAATATGTCAAAGATTTGCAGCAACTAGCAGGCTGACCTAATAATATATATGCAACAGATGAAAGAAACAAGTGTTATTTATAGAATGATCAATGAACTGGCCATCACACTGTGTTCCAAAGACAATGTTGATTCATAGGTTGGGATAAGCATAAAGATGTAGAAAATGTCTAGATATTGCAAGTACATTGTGATTTGGGGTAGACCACTTCTCCACCAACTTTCTCCCGTCGTTGTTAGACATGCTTGAAATAGGTGATGTAGTCCTCACTTGATTAGCAGGTATCCCATTGAAGTACTTCTGTTTCAGTCTATACCTCATTTGGCGTTGTGCACTCTTTAGCATGTCTAAACAGGCATCTTCCAATGTCTTGCTCTCACTACCCACGGTGAAATTAGCCTAGTAAAGAAGTAATCATTGTATGAGTCTTGATTGAAAAGGCTAATGAACTTTATGACGAGTAAAACTAACTTACAGTAACTTTGCTAATGTAGTTTCTTATTATAGGTTCATTTTCTCTCTTGTATTCCTTCCAGTGGTTAAATATTGGAATGTGCTGCCTCAATGTGATTCCACCCTCTGATGCAAACTTAGCAGCTTGAATAGGTGGCTTTGGCCTTTTGTTCCCTTTGTTGATTTGGATTGGAATCTTGATTCCCAGTCCTCTGCTTAACGATTCAAGTTGCCTGCCCATACTTTTTCTCCTTGGTATGATTTCTGTTGTTTGTGGTCATACCAAAAAATGTACATTACCTTACACAATTAGTGTCAAATGTAAATAATTATAATTGTATAGACACAGATTGTTTTTATATGAGTAATGTTGCATATAACTAAACATTAGTTATGATAAAACATAATACAACATATGAATAATTGAGTTCAAATTGAAGTTGTACACAAATGGGGTAAGTATAGGTTCTCAATATATATTTGTGGCTCAACAAAATCATTCATGATATTATCCTAGTAATGATAGATATCACAGTCCAAAAAGTTAAGATGCCCACTTGCCTTGATTCCCAGTGTGGTTATCACCCTCCTGTATCTGGAAACTAGGTTGTGCAACAGTATCCATGTCTTGGATGGGCTCATGGTTTGTGGCAGTACTGGAACTAGGATGTGTAGGAACAATAAGGTTGTGGGTCAAATCATGGTTTGTGGCGGCACTTGAACTGGGTTGTGTACAAACATTTAGGCTATGGGTAGACTCTTGGTTTACTTCAGCAACTCTTTGTCTAGTTACTCTAACTAGTCGTTCCTACACAGGTGCCATAATTCTTTTATTTCCTCTTGTTACTTTTGTTGACATCTCTTCACCATCATTGGAGACGTGGGTAGGGACACCCTTATGAGCTTGGAATTCCTAAATATATGTACAACACAATAAGCATATTCATATCAAATTATTTGCGAACCCAAAAGTAATGATAGATAATATGAGGAAGCTAAGAGAGTAATCAGTACCATGCCAACATCCTCTTCACCAGAATCCTTAACGTTCTCACCATCATATAAAGAACCTGATTCTTGAGGACTGCCTTGTTTGTTGTTTGCAGTTGTTGCGGTGATCATTGTTTTTAATTGTCCAAGGCCTAGCCGTTGAAACAGTTGATTGTTCTTCATCATATTCACAACCCTCATTTTCTCGTGAGGGTCTTCTGTACATTTAAAATGTAAATGAATAAATGAAAAAGGTATCAAACACAATAAAGAAGATATTGTAATGCATCAATTATATTCAACACTTGATATCTTGTGTCAATTTCTTGCTTGGTCCAAAACTTATATATAGATGGATAAAGTTCTCCACCCAATGTTATAAACTTCTAAATTATGATTAACACCACCCAATGTTAAAAAACATCCTGTCTGGTTTGACATTGAATAAAATCGATCTAGCTATGTCTAATTGAAAATTTGTATTCTAAAATAGTGAGCATTTGCAATTGGCGCATATAGCCAAGAGAACTAAGCTACAAGCATTTGCCACCTAAAACAGAAATAGTGAGCATTTGCAATTAGTTCATTACTCAAGGTAATCAGGCTTCACTACATGCACATTTTAACTTATGGTCTTAGAATGTCTTTAATTATCATTAGTTCATTACTCACGGTACTACTGAAATATTACTCAGAAACATGTTTTAACTTATGGTCTTAGAATGTCTTGAATTATTATTGGTTCATTACTCACGGTACTACTGAAATAGTACTCAGAAAATTCAATAGTAATTTTAAATGTGTTGGCTTAAGACTACGATCTTTTAGTTTGCAAGGCAGTTTTCATAATGATTGAAATTTAATAGTGATAACACTTCAAATCTACAACCTGTACAAAATGAACTTTTACTTAATATAAATCATGGTTGAATTAAGCAATTCTCACGCACGCAAAAGCACACGCCATTTACTAGTTAGCAGGAATTAGCGGGTGTTGGGGGCCTTCGGCTTCCGAAGGTCCTCAAAAATATGATTTAACAATGTTTCTGGAGTATAATGTGTGAACAGGTATCTTTGGACCCGAATCGGTACCACAGTGGGAGAAGCCCAAAGAATTCGAAGGTTGATACAGCGCCAAAGCTGTGAGCAGGAAGGCTTCGGCGTGATAGTAGAAAAGGAAACCGACTTAAAGATGAAAGGGCTATTTAGACCTCGATGGATTACTATAGAATTATTACCAAATGTAAAGGGCATGGGTGTAATTTTACATGGGCTGTGTCCCGTGCCTATAAATAGGTGAACAGTGCCCCCGTACTGTTCACGCTGACTTGGCATTTACTTTTGCGTCACGCTTGTACTCTTACCTTCTTTCGAGCCGAAGGTACATTTGTAATTTGATATAATTTCTATTTTTCTATAATAATAATGTAGAAATGAGTTGATAATCATACATAATTGTTTACGTTATCCTTTATATTACATATGATTCCTTCTTCATTATGATATGTTGTGTTGATGAAGGTTTGTCCTTCATAACCTTCGTCCTTCGAAAATCATTATGTCCCAAGGGGAAATAATGTTTCGAAGGACGAAGGACTTTAACGCTTAACATTTCTTGTGTTGCCTTGTTCTTAATTCATAGCATTTGAGAACAAGTCTCCAACATTGGCGCCCACCTCCGGTGAACTCACTTCCACTCTTTGAGTTTTGAACACCTTCGGCAATCATAAACCTTCGCTATGGCGCCGAAGAAAGCTTCAGCAACTGGGGCTGCAGCTCTTCAACCGCTGGACCCCAATCAGGAGACTCTCTCCCTTCGGGAGGCCCGAAGCCAGAAGAGGAAGGCTGTCAGCCCGACACCGCAAGAGGATGAGCTAGACCAAGAAATCAGAGACATGGAGATACTTCATCAACAGGTGCAGAGGAAGAAGGAAAAGATGGCCAGGCTAGCTGAACTGCAAAGGCAGATAGACGAAGCCTCTGAAGAGGTTCGTCATCTTACTCAGGATGAGCAGAACCGAAGGCCTCAGCACAAAGACCTTCATCAGGAGGATTTCTTCAACGAAGATGACTGGTATGAGAATTTCCACCATGGAAATTTTGCCTTTGATGATGCTTCTCCTTTGTCCGCTGAGCTGCAGGCTACACCTTGGCCTCCGTCCTACAAGCCACCCCAGCTTCCCATATTCGACGGCCATTCAGACCCGAAGCAGTTTTTGATGAGCTACGAAGCAACAGTATCTTCGTATGGTGGCAATACTGCAGTCATGGCAAAATCTTTTGTTATGGCTGTCAGGAGTGTTGCTCAAACCTGGTATTCCTCCCTTCGATCAGGAACGATCACTTCATGGCAAAAGCTGAAGGACATGTTGTTAACCAGCTTCCAAGGGTTTCAGACGAAGCCGGTCACTGCTCAAGCTCTATTCCAGTGCACCCAGGATCACGAAGAATACCTTTAGGCGTATGTCCGGAGGTTCTTACGTTTGAGGGCACAGGCGCCAACAGTGCCCAACGAAATTGTAATTGAGGCCATGATCAAGGGACTTCGGCCAGGACCTTCAGCTTAGTACTTTGCTAGGAAGCCTCCTCAAACTTTGGAGAAGCTGCTCCAGAAGATGGACGAGTATATTCGGGCCGACAATGATTTTCGTCAAAGAAGGGAGGAAGCTTTCAGGTTTTCCGAAATGACCAGGGGCTTCGGAGGAAGATTTTATCCGAGGCACGTCAGGTCAATTCACAACTCTACTCAAAACGATGATAAGGGGAGTCAGCAGCAAAGGCCACAGTGCTTCTCACAGGCTTTGGGGCAACAGAAAAGCTCCTTCCGGCCGCCAGCTCCAAGAGGCAGAGGCGCCAGGGGCTTCGGCGGAAGATTTGGAGATCAACCAAGGAGGACATTTTGCTTGTTCTGTGGTGAAAACAAGGGCCATACCACCGGGATGTGTCATGTTACCATCCAGAAGCAAAAGGAGATAGCCGAAGTTGCAGCACAATAGGGTCAGCCGAAGCAGATCATGCACACTGCTTCGTATCATTCGCCTTACATCCCAGAATATGTAGGCAATCACCCTGCAGTTTCTGTTGCTTCAGCGAGTCAACCTCAAGCTTCCTGGCAACAGCCTCCGCCTCCACTACTGTTGCAACAAGGCCAGCAGCCAGAAGGGGGCCAATATGCTCAACACCAAAGGGACTTCAGAGAACAGTCCGAAGCTCGCACAGTCAATAGCACTGTGCCAGAGTCGAAGCACATTTATTGACAAATATCCTACTTTGATAGTAGTCTTTTCCATTCAGTTTTATTTTTTGTGTAATAAAGGACACTTTTTAAATCTCATGTAATAGTTTTGTTGATTGCCACAAGGAAAATATATCTTCTCCACAGGCTTAAGTTGTTGAAGCTTAAAGATTTGCGATAGCAAGGAGGATCTTCGAATTATCAAAAATTTATTTTAAAAGGCACGGTATGAATTCTTCGAAGCAACAAAAAGTCATTCTAAGGAACGTAGAGTAAGTTTGCTGAAGTTACAAAAAGCCGTTCCAAAGGGAGCGCAGTGTAAGTTTTCTGCTCAGAAGTCGTTCCAAAGGGAATGCAGAGCTTACAGTGAAAAATAAACGCTGATACCGCCTAAGTAAAAGGCGAAGCGCGAAAAGTCAACGCGAATACCGCCGAAAGTAAAAGGCGAAGAAGCTCCTAAGGGAGGCTTACAGCGAAAAATAAACACTGATTCCGCTGAAGTAAAAGGCGAAGAAGCTCCTAAGGGAGGCTTACAGCGAAAAGTCAACGCTGATTTAAAAAGATTATGTGTTTTATTGCAGGGATGTGCGTGTATTTTCGGAATAAATACCATTTTACATAGCATAACATCATCACATCATTTCGCATAGCATAAGCATCATACATCATGCTGCATATGGCACAAGAAGGGGGCACAATATCGAGCTTCGGAAAAATGCTTTGAAAAAGGGAAAATCATGCTAAGTCACAAGGAGATACAATATTGATCTTCGGAGTGTAGCTTCGGAAAATATTTTCACGAAGCTTGGACATTCTTCATCAGAACACTATGGATATTGTTCTGATAAATGAAAATTCTTCTTCACGAAGCATGAAAAGAAGGGAAGGTGTTTTTTCGTCGAAGACTCAAAAACGGTACGCATGTAAAATTTCATGCATCGTAAAGAATTGAACCATAAATAACAAGTATATTACATTCAGGGTTACAAGATATTACACATATTACATTTCAGATGTTTTTACAATAGCACCTAGTCTTCCCTAAGTACTACTTCCGCAGCTTCGTTCAGGAGTTGATTGACAACTTGATCCATGATAGCTTCGGCCATCTTTTTGATTTCATCGTCTTCCTTCGGGTGAGGGCCCGGAGACGTTTTAGCAAGATCTGAGGGAGGACATGATACGGTTACATTGCTATTACAATTGGCGAGCGAAGTTTGAAATCAAAAATTACAACACAATAAAAACCATTAGTTAATACCTATTTGCCCTTCGGGCTCTGCGCTTTTCTCAGCAGCCTCGGCCACTTTTCTAGCATCATGGATGCCTTTTTCGCTTTTTTGGATAATTTCTCGGGCCATTTCTCGGCCACCATTATCCCAGATATCGGTGAAAAATTTTCCACCAACCATGCTAGCTTCAGCTGAAGGATCTTTTGCATCTTCGAAGGACAAGGCAGTTTCGGATTGTGCTAAAATTTTTACATGTTCGCAGCCTTTCCTTTCCAAAATGGTGGCAATCCCCTGGCACCAGAAAAAGCGCATATGTCTCCGCGGCTATTTAAAATTTCCTCAAAGGCCTCAGCTTCGTGATTAATCCATTCAATGGGACCTTCGGGGTTGCCTCTTGTAAAGTTTTCTTCGCTCGAAAATGCGCCAACGCTGGCGAAGCTAGCTTTCATTTTCTTAACACACTCCATAGATTTGTCATAGCATCTTTTCTTGGACGAACGAAGCTCTTCAACAGTTCCTTCTAAATGATTTGCCCATTGGTCGCTAAGTTCTCGCTTCGTTTCTTCAAGTATGCGTTCTTCTTTAGCTCGCGCCAATTGCTTCCGAAGGTCGTCAATCTCGTGCTTTTGAGCTGCAGCTTGTGCTTTAGAGGCAGCTTCGTCCTTCTTTATTTTATCCACCAATGTAACTAGAATTTTGTCCTTTTCCAAGGCTTCGTTTCTTAGTTTGATAACCTCTGTTCGAAGGTTGTTGAAAGCAATTTCATAGCTCTCGTCTTCGGCATTCTTTTGCGCTCTCAGCGAGTTGCTTAGTATTAAACCCTATATGTAGAACAGTTAGTATAAGAATAAAAGAATAAGATTTCAAATCATAAAGTTTCCAAATGCGCAGTTCCTGTACCTTCAGGCTATTATACGCAAGGCTGTCCGCAAGATCGTCCTTTGTCATCGCGCAGAGGCCAACCTCTAGCTTCGGAAACCCCATGCTTCGGGCCATTTCCCGACAGACGAGTAATTCTTTGTTATCCGGGAGGTAGTATAGGAAATCTTCTTCATTTGTACCATTGAACACTAGTGCCCCCTTCGGATATTTCAATTCTTTGGCATAGTGATTAGCTTCAAAAACTTCTTCTTCTGATAATTTTTTCCCCGAAGCATGTCGAACAATATAATCAAGGACTTTGGGGGATGCTTCGGGGGCAACAACACTGATTTCTTCAACAAGAATTGGTTCCGTCATTTTTTCTTCCTCGGTTTCCAAGGGTTTTACCTTCGTAGGCTCTGAAGGCCCAACTTCAGTCTTAGTTTGTTGTTTTGGAGCTTTAGTATCAAAGATTTCAGTTTCCGCTTCGGAAGTTTCAACAGTCTTCTTCGGAGACGTGCTTGAGGACTTAATTGTCTCCAGAACATCTAGCACATTGACCATTCTTTTTCTTTTCGGGGTCACCGCTGGGCCCTTTTGGTTTTTTATTGTTTCAACACTTGCTGAAGGACTTAAAATTTCCAATATTTTTGTTTCTTCAGTTCTCGGTTTTTCTGCTTTCTTTGCTGAGAGTGCTTCAGCTTTTTCTTCGATCTTCGACACTGAAGTTGGTTCTTTAATTTCGGTGGCCGAAGAGGTTTCGCCGGCGAATTCAGGCATAGTAGCTGGTTCAATGTAGCGTGGCCGGTGTGTGAGAACCTTTACCTTTTGTCTCTTCGGCGCTGGCTCGCTGGGAGCAGCTGAAGCAGTTTCTTGTGCATAAGATGCGCTTTTTCTTTTTTGGCCCCGTGCTGGATAGTGGTAGTCGGGGTACATGAACCCAATTGCGTCAAACACTCGGTTCAGTCTTTTCTTTTTCCGGCCTCCGAAGGCTGCTGACAATGCAGTATCTTCGGCCTTTGAATAAACCCCAAGTAGTTCATCACTTAAATTTTCAATGCTTTTTAGCCAGTCATCATCTGGCTCAACGAATTTATCTCCAAACATGAAAGTATACTTCAGTCTGATAAGTCCACCTTCGTCAGCCTCCTTTATGGTCTCTTGCGGCATTTCCCATTTTTCCGTGAGCGGCCATACCCTGAAGGCAATATGCTCTTGAACCAAATCTCTCGTTCCAATAAAAGAGCAAATAACTCCGAAGGCTCTCTGGCATTCTTCGGCAGCTTCGTTCATTTCAACCTTCGGCTTCCGCAGGCCGAAGCGTTGCCAAATAGGGCGCATAATTATACCTTTAATATCTTCCAGTGTTTTCAGATCATTCTTCACATAAAACCATTCTGTCATCCAGTCGCCGGGCCACCTCTTCCGAAAGGTTGGCACGGGACAGCTTGACCCGGACCGAGAGACGAAACTGTAGCAGCCAAAATTATTGTGATACTGCTCCTTACCCCAGGGTTTTGTCTCGTATAACAATTCGTGTATGTTGCAGGAACTTTTCGCATCAGGTTCCATACCTTGGCTTCTCATGGCCCACACGAAGATATTCATCCTTATAATTGCTTCGGGGGTAAGTTGGTGAAGATAGATTTCAAATATTTTCAGTACTTCTACGACAAAGCTGCTCAGGGGAAATCGTAATCCAGCTTTCAAGAAGCTTCGGAACACTACGACTTCATTTTCCTCAGGGCTCGGACAGGTCTTCTCTCCCTCGTCGGCCCTCACAACGGACAAGTCCCAGAAATATCTTCCCCTCATGTTGACAAGATGATTTTCTTTGATACTTGATTTGCCGAAAACCACATGGCTTGGTCGCCAAGGGCGATCTTCGGAGTCTTCACCACCACTATCCACATCATAACTGTCGCTGTCATCAGTATCTTCAGATAAACCTTCTAAAATCTCTCTGGTAATCTTTTCTGTATTGGTCTTCGACATTGCTTCAAGAAAGCCCAGGTTTTTCTCTTCAGAGAGACTCAGCTTCATCTCGGCAGCAGCCCTTTTATCTTCGGACATCTTCGAAAATGCTAAAAAACTGTTTTCAAAGCCGAAGCTTAAAAACTTAAAAAGCTAAGCAAATGTCGGTGCGCAAGAGCTAAAAATTGAGTAAGCAAGAGCAGATGGCAAGAAAGCGTACCAAATGAGCTCGTGGTATGCTCTTATTTATACGCCCAGTGCATTGAAAATTGGAAGACCCCTCTTGTCAGTGAATGTTGCTATTCTAGCAAAGGGAAGGTGTTTTTTCGGACCTTCGGCTTAAGGCCTTCGTCCATGTCGCAATCTAAATTTATCATTCTAACAAATTAATATTGCGAGGGGCTACTGTTGGGGGCCTTCGGCTTCCGAAGGTCCTCAAAAATATGATTTAACAATGTTTCTGGAGTATAATGTGTGAACAGGTATCTTCGGACCCGAATCGGTACCACAATGGGAGAAGCCCAAAGAATTCGAAGGTTGATACAGCGCCGAAGCTGTGAGCAGGAAGGCTTCGGCGTGATAGTAGAAAAGGAAACCGACTTAAAGATGAAAGGGCTATTTAGACCTCGATGGATTACTATAGAATTATTACCAAATGTAAAGGGCATGGGTGTAATTTTACATGGGCTGTGTCCCGTGCCTATAAATAGGTGAACAGTGCCCCCGTACTGTTCACGCTGACTTGGCATTTACTTTTGCATCACGCTTGTACTCTTACCTTCTTTCGAGCCGAAGGTACATTTGTAATTTGATATAATTTCTATTTTTCTATAATAATAATGTAGAAATGAGTTGATAATCATACATAATTGTTTACGTTATCCTTTATATTACATATGATTCCTTCTTCATTATGATATGTTGTGTTGATGAAGGTTTGTCCTTCATAACCTTCATCCTTCGAAAATCATTATGTCCCAAGGGGAAATAATGTTTCGAAGGACGAAGGACTTTAACGCTTAACATTTCTTGTGTTGCCTTGTTCTTAATTCATAGCATTTGAGAGCAAGTCTCCAACAGCGGGCAACAGTAGGCGGAGGTTGTGGCAGGTGATGGCAGTTGCGGCTAGTGGAGACAGCGAAGGCAAAGGAGGAGGCACCGCGATGGCGAGGACGAGTCTGGCAATAGAGAAGAGGAGGCGACAGATGGTGGAGGTATGGGAGGCGGGAAGGATGGGGACAGAGCTCGTGAGTCATCATGGCCATGGAGGAGAAAAGCTTCCCAAACCTAGATCCCACTGCTTCATGAAGTGACGAACAGAGAGGAGCAAATAAACAAAATTACCTTCGGAATTCCGTGAGGGCCTTGTAGATCTCTTCCCGGGAGGCATCGTGGGGAGGTCACCGGATCATGAAAGTCGACTGCTATGAGGGAGGGTAAGGAAGAGAGGTTAGGTGAAGAAGATACATGTAGGGAGGTTATGCGAGGACGTCCAGCCATTTCGGGGTTAGGTCAAGAAGATAGGCAAAAAAACTAAAAAAAGGGAGCAGCCCAACAGAGTTGACTGGAGTCAAACCTGCCACCTCGGGGTATTTCAATACAGAGTAGACCATTACACTATGTGAAGACTAGTGATGAAGTAGCGAAGCTAATCTTATTTGTTAGTAGCAGTTGTAGTAACAATGGAGTCTTATTTGTTAGTAGCAGTTGTAGTAACAATGGAGAACCGAAGTAGCTCACTGATGCAATACAAATCTGCTCGCAGTCAAGCACATATGCTCCCAACAAGTCTGCAGTTTTAGAAACACAAGCACATATGCTCCCAGTAACACACAACCGTCCAAGCATTTTTCATACTATGTTTTACTTAATAAGAATAGGGAATCATATATTAACAGTGATGTACAACCCTTCAGTTTTTGAAGCATTGTTTCTGGGAGACCCTAAATCAGGTACACAAGCAGCATTAATAAGAGGAGAAAAAGGCAGGATTCAAAACTCAAAAGAACATGTTTCAGATTTCAGTTTTTACACAACCTGTCAAGAACCTGTTTTAAGAAAATTCAGTTTTCAGTGTTTCCACAACCTGTCAAGAATCTGTCTTTACACAACACTTTAAAGAGGGGTCCTCATTTTGAATCTGTCTTTACAGAAAATTCAGTTTTCAGTTTTGAGTGAATCTGTTTTCAATTTTTAGTTTTGCAGTTTGCAGTGAATCTATTCTTAGTTTTCAGTGAATCTGTTTTTAGTTTCCATTTTACAGAAAAATCAGTGAATCTGTCTTTATAGAAAACAGACACAAGAAACTGCATAAATTAGGTTTTTAGTCTAATATACAACCGCACCATTGCGAACACTACATAACCTTCAGTTTTTACAGAAAAGAGACACACACAACTTGCATAAACTTTAGTCCTTAGTCCAACACACTACAACTAAAAATAGAACTTAGAGTGTCCATAGTTATGTCTGTTGCTAACTCATTCAAGATCACCCATCTAGTCGTCATCGCTATTATCATCAACAACATTTGGGATATTGCTCTCGTCATTATCACTGGCATATTGCCATCCTTTTTCATCTTCTTCATCCTCAAAATAATCTTCTTCATCCCTTTCTCTATGTAGATCTTCAACTACACTTGCATCTATAATATCAACATTTTGTACCCCAACAGTATCATTGTTTATATCCACTTCAGTATGCTGAATATTAGATGCAACACATTCATCATCTTGGTAATAAAGCGACACACCATTGGGTATTTCATGACTACAATTTTCATCAACATTCCAAAGGTGCCTATGCGCAAATTTTTGAACTACACTCCAGCTACCTCCATATTTGGTGTCTTGCAAATAAAAAACCATAGTAGCCTGTGGCGCAAGAATGAAAGGATCATTTTTGTACCAACAACTAGAACAGTTGATGCTTTTCAGTAATCCATCATCTTTTATTCTTCCCTTCTTGCTTTCTGTGTCAAACCAATCACATCGAAAAATAACCACTGACCGGTGTCCACTCTTGTCTGCATTATATTGCAACAGAATTATTTCTCTTAAGGAACGATAAAATTCAATATCTTCACCGTTATGTGTGCCTTGTGCCATTACACCACTAATTTGTGTCCTCCTATTTTTCTCACGGTCGACAGTGTGGTATCGAACACCATCAACAATACATGCTGAGTAAACTCTTATTCGCAGATCAGGTTGACATGACAAAGCTAATAGATAAGAACAGAGATCTTCTCCTCGCTCATGCCAAAGTGTTCCAATCTGTATATATAAAATTTGTATACAATGAGAATAACTTCAAGTAATAAAGGATTAAAATGAAATATAAAACAAGTTCTCACATAGTTTTTAAACCAGGAAGAAAATTGTTTTTCTACTTGTTTTTCATGTAACACCCCTGGTGTTACCCAGAGCCCTGGCCAAAGAAGCACCTTATGTCCTACTCAAACCTTGTGCCATAATGGAAGGGAGGGGACTAAAAGTTTTAGAATCATGGCTAAGCTAAGCATTAACCATAACAAGAAAGCAAGTCTACCCTTCATACAATGTTCACCCACAAACAAGATTCTAAAACCCTAACTATTTCATAAGCCTTAAACCCTAACCATGGGATTAAAGGGGGAAGAATGGGCAAATGATCAAAATAGCAAAAGGAACCTTTATTAAAGATGAAGAGTATTAGTAAAGCTTCAAAACTTAGTAAGAGAAATATTACAAAAAGGCCCCACAAAAACCCCAAATCAATTCACTAAGTAGAGAGCACACTAGGGCCCTCCATTTTCTCTCTAAGTCCCCAAAACCACCCAAATCCAATGAGCAGAAGTGTTCACCTTTTTAATGGCGCCAAAACCATATGGTCTAAATAACAAAAAGGAGCCAAATTACCTTAGAAGCACCCTGGAAAAATTTGAACCGAAGTCAAGGCCAATTGACATGATTTGACATCCATTTTGTCTCGGGGTGAACAGTGCCAACAGACCTGATTTGGCGCCCGCATATCTTGAGAACTAGGGCATATCTCCCATTGGAACTCACACATAATAGCTAGCCCTAGGTGCCAGGAAGAGATTTGCACAAGACCCTTGGCGAGATTCGCACGTTTGTGATCCCTGCAAGCGGTTGAACAGAGGCAGAAACAAACGCCCACGTGTTCAACGCGCCCTGGCAACACCAGAGCACACCCCGGCGCTCGGCCCCGCGCGCGCCGCGCCGCGCCCAGCCAAACCCGTGCCCACGCCCGCGCCTATAAAGCCGATAGAGGCCTCGACCATACGTGCCCGCTCGCTCTCAACCTCACCGGAGCACAAGTTCACCGGCGATTGCTCTACGCACGGCGTGCCAGCGGCCGCCCGAGACCCGACCACCGTAGACCGGCCACCCTAACCATTCCCCACCCCGTCCGACCCTCAAGATAGCCTCTGCGTGCCTCGGTGAAGCTTCTAGTGCCAGGAATCGAACTATACCTCACCGGAGACACCAGATCGACCTCGCTGGACTTCACCTGACCGCCGGCGTACGTAGACCGAGCTCCACGGTGAGTCTTTCTTCGATTCCTTGCATGGGTAGTTTCCTTAGCACCCCGTGAAGCTCCCTGTGCCCTTGGATTGAACTCTACCACCGTGAGCAGGCCGGAGCACACGTCGCCGACAAGCCCGCCCGCCTGAGCACGTGGCCCGACCGATTCCGGCCATCACCATCGACGAGTCGTACCTCGATGTGACCGCGAGGACTTCCCAGAGCTAACCCCGCCCTTCGCCGGACCTCCCTCACCGCCGGTAAGCCACCTGTTTACTTCCGCGGTTACTGTTTCAAAGGGGGGAGGGATCTCGGGGAGAAAGGAGATAAAGTCAGGGGGGTTTTGAATGGTCAGAGACTCAGATGAATAGTTGTGCAGGGGCATAAGTTAAAGAATTAGTTTAGGAAAGGCCCAGGATCCTCGGTGTAAACTGGTTTTTCAGAAAACCTTTTAAACATTATTCATTTAAATATAAATAGAGCTTGTAAAATTTATAACTTCAGTTTTATTCAACCAAATTGAGTCAAACCAATTTTGCTGATTTCTAAATAAAAAGAACTACTTAGGAAAAATACAAAACACCCTAAGTATTGCAGAAAATTTTAAAGTTTAGATTTAAATAGTAAACTAACCAAAAGCTAAATGAAGAAGGGAAAAATAGCTACACTTTTAGAATGGGGTTAAGAAAAATTAGAGAAGTACATAACCACTACCTAGCCTGTTTAAAAATAATAAACCCCTCAGTACATCAGATTAGGGAAGGGTTTACCATTTATATTCATTTTGACTCAAAGTTAAGGAAAATAGAAAAGGAAGTTTAAAATAAGAACCAGGGGGCAACCACATTTTTGCTAGCTCACTGATTTAACATAGTTCACTGGAAAATTTTGTTGGACCCTCTTTTAGTACAAAAGAAATGCACTACCTTTTATTTCATGAAAACAATGAGAACTTAGAAAAATCATAGAAAAATAATCCTAAAAAGAACCCACCCCAATCCTTGGGATAACTAATAATATGCTAATATAAATATAGGAAAAATGTAAGTTCTGTTGTTTGATATTTTTCAAATAACAAGTTAGTTATAAGTACCTTTTTAACATTAAACTTTAGAAAATCACAACTAAATACCCAGTAGGTCTTTTTCTGTGATTTTTGGCACAGAGGCCTATTATCACCTATGGAGCATGGCAAAAATAAAGTTTAGTCCAGAAACCTCACCCAAATTAGAGCTATAGTGTAAAGTGCCCTTTTACGCTTAGTTTTGTCATGTTTGCCCAAGGGAATTATGAATCATTTTCAACCTCAAACTTGTAGGATGAAACCCAGAGGTCAATGTTTACCCACTGTAATTTTTATAACATTTTTGGAAAATGATAACTTGCCATGATAGTGTAAAGGCACTCACTAAGAAGCATAATTGAAAGTAAAATAAGGAATTTGGAAAGAATAGTGGAGTGCAACCTTAAAACTTCCAAGAGCCAAAACCAACCTCTAAAGGATGACTAAAAAAAATTAAGTTTATTCAAGACCCTAAAATAAATGTATAAAACCCTTAAGGATAACCAAAGGAAACCGTAGAGTACCACTAAATTTAGTACTGTTTTACTATGCATAGCCTTTACAAATTGCCATATCATTAATATGCCTATATCTTATTCATTGCATTCGATAGACTGTAATCTCGCTGAGGGGAATACATCCTCGTACCGGAGCAAGGAGTTGCTCAGGAGGTAGTCCAGGAGCCAGCACCAGAGCCTACCATCGAGGATCTGCCTGCCCCAGCTTTGGAAGGCAAGCCCCGGTTTCATGCATAACCATTTATATATGCTATTTTACTACACTTAATGTTTGTAGGCTTCTACTGTGCACTTAAGTGTAGGAGTTATCTGAAACCCTAGTTGCATGAACTCAGGATTCCTTTTGAGATGTATACTAGTATGCTAGGTCGAGTAGCTACTTTACTAATTAGGACTCTCGGTAGAAGTCAAGTGATTTTTCTAGCACTCACGCGAGGTCAGGAAATTGTTGTATCCATTTTTATATCATAATGATGATGGTTTGTGGGCAATGATCCATGGGGATGCGTTGTCTATGAGGCAGAAATTGGAATAAGGATTAAGGTGTGGTACCATGTGTCAAGCGTTTGAACGTAAACATATGCCAAGAAATATGGTAAATCGGTAAGCCTAGTACCTGAGTGAACCTGCCCGCAAACTTTGCCCCTCACGCGACCTGAGGCGTAGTCTCCCATTCCGGTTATGGTGGGTACAAGTGCGGTCATTGCACGACGGCAGTCGAGGTCAGTGAGGCATTGTACGCCAAGGCGGTGAGCCCTGATCTGCTGGCAGGGAATTGATGGGGACAGTTGATATGTGTGGGGACGGAGTGCCTCGCCACGTCGTATGTTTAGGTTTACCTTGCAAGGATAAAAACTCAATTTGAATCGTCTGCTTCTCGCAGCTAATGAGACTTCTTGATCCATGCTGCTACATTGAGTAACAAGTGGAAATGTGTTTGGCAAAAGATGCTGATTGATATAATGTTTGATACCATGTATGAATAACTAGGTACACACTTAGTCTTAAGAGAGTCACACTAAAACTTGAAAAGCTAAAACTAGATTTTAGACTTAGCTAGTGCTTTTTGGCAAACCAAACCCCTCAGCCAAACAGCTGCATGTCTAGAGGTAGAGGAGTAGACTCCTCACACTGGGTAAGTCTAGCTGAATATTAGTATACTCAGCCTTGCTTGTGGCATAATTTTTACAGGTTCTCTGGAGGACATGGTTGCTGGAGTGACTTGGTCGTCCATCTTGCCACCAGGTTGGACCATCGAGTGGGACCCTACCTCGGCAGAGGAGAAGCATGTGGAGTGATGGGCCAGGCTTCCCCATCCCTCCATTCATTTACCGTTAGTTATATTCGGCTGCATTCCGAACAATGATCACTACTTTTGATAAACTCTGATGATGTTGTAATAACTTTAAGTACTCCTTAATGTATGGTTTTATGCTTTATTGTATTTGCTCTATGCCTCACCTTCGAGTGAGTACGTGGTACTTGATCCTGTTAGTGGCCTCGTCGGACTAGATCCGAGGGACTGATGTTTTATTTCTGTTTAAGTGTGGTCTAGCCTTTAAGGTGGGACTTAGGCACTTAAGTTGGAATAATTAGGGCGGTTCCGCCACAGCTGGTATCGGAGCTTGTACCACCACAGAGGAATCAATAAATCGTAATTACCAACCTCTTCCAAAAAAGTAAAACTTGATAGACACAAATGTTGGATAGGTCGATAAGATGATAAGGATAGATATAGAGCGTGAAGCCTTAGGAATACTAGCTGGGTAGCTAGGTGGCTATTTGAATGTGCCCTACAGGCTACTATAAGGGATGGAGATTTCTCTACCCCATAAGTTGATGTGAGGTCGCTTAGGACGAGCATGCATGCATCATTTTATTCAAACTACTTGGTAAGTGGTCAAGAACTTTAAAAGCAATGAGGTATGATGCTAAAAGATTAAGTAGACTCCAAGACCCTAGCGTAACCTTAGAAAAGCCAAGCACTGATTCCCTTTATTTTTGTATTTCTTTTTCTTTTTCACTTACGCTTACCCTTACACAGATGACTTCTCACAAATCCTCGGAAGGAGGGAACGCACATTCCCACACGGACAGGCTTGCACGAGAGGGTTTTCCCAGCATCTTGTGGGAGGTGCTGCAGGGAGCCGGTTATACAACGCCTCCCCAGTACGTGGTGCAGTTGTTCGAGGAGCACTAGGTACCCCGCTGTAGGGTGAGGATGACCTTGGAGCCTCATCTCTTGCAGCCAGGCTGGCGTTCGTTGGACTCCGAGTTTTTCGGGTACCGGGCGGAGGAAACAATTGAGGCCATTGCTCTCCACGGGCTGACGACCTTTTGTGGCTTCCACCCCTTGGAGCTGTCCACTCATCCCATTGGCTTGTTCCCCGCCGAAATGGAGGACGACCTAATGTGGAAGGACCGAGTGGATCATGCCAAGGATGTATGTGCTCTTTACTCGGGGCAGACTTCTTACCTAACGATGCGATGCATGAATGCCCTATACCGTCTGCAAGCAGTGCGAGGTGAGGCAATGTCCCAGCTGATGGGCCTGGTGGAGGCTACCAAGATCACCCTGGATAATAGGGAGGACCTTGTGGTAGACCTGTCCACTGAGCTGGTAGAGAAGGACCTCCAGGTGGAGCAGATGGCCACCCAGATCCAAGAGCTTGAGGAGCAACTGGGAGCCAGGGAGAACACCATCGAGGTTCTCGAGGATCAGCTTCTGAACACTCAGCAGCAACTTGAGAAAGCTAACCAACACATGGATATGCACCATCAGGAGATTCAGGACATGGAGGCCGAAGGGGCCGATGAGGATGTTGACATCGAGGGAGGAGAGGAGCTGGAGCCTGCATCCAGTTTGGACACTGCTGGTTCAGGAAGACCACCTTCCCCCGAGTCTAGTGTTGCCTCGTTTGCCCATTAGATTTTAGAAGTTGGAATAGAAGAGTGCGGCAGTAGAACTCCTCGAAGCTAGCTTAGCTTTTGCACCTTTGGGGTTGTTGGGAACTTGTTCTCAAATGCTTCGAATTAAGAACAAGGCAATATAAAATGTTAAGTGTTAATGCCCTTCGTCCATTGAATCATTATTTCCTCAAGGGTATAATGATCTTCGGACGAAGGTCATAAACAAGAGTCTACGAAGGTTATACCTTCGTGTTTGTGGTTATGAAATAATAGAAGATAAAATATATGAAATATGAAACATGAAAGAATAATATATCAAAACACATAAACTTATTCATATATTTCATCATATAAACCTAAATATTAAAACATAATATTTAATCACATTTATACCTTCGTCTTGGCAGAAGGCAATAATCCAAGTGTTGTGTGCAAGTGATTACAAGATTCCGTGAACAGTACGGGGGTACTGTTCATCTATTTATAGGCACAGGGCGCAGCCTGTGAGAAATTACATTCATGCCCTTTACAAATGCTTACAATCATAATACAAGCTATCATGGGTCGATTGGTCATTTCATCTTTAAGTCGGTTCACTCCTTCGTCTTGAGACATGTCACTATGCCGAAGCTTTATGGATGATAGCTTCGGCACTGCTTTTGAGAGGATCTGCTGAAGGTGTTTCTTCTTACAGGATCTTCGGCGACGAAGCATATCCCCAATAGGGGTACTAGGCTAGAGAGAGTCGAGTATTTTGGGCACTGCTGTAACTATTAGAAAACTCTTTTGGATTGATGAAGGATGGATGATCTCTAATTAAGTTATGAAGAAAGTTTTATGTCATGTGGTATCTTTTATGAAAAATGCAAGGAAATGTTGGCATTTCACCAACTCTGTCCTTTCAAATCTTTTACTATGTGCGAGCCTTGATTTCAAAAGTATGATATTAAGAACGTCCAAAAATTTTCAGATGGCAGGAAGAGCGCGCCGTGGACAAAATGAGCGCATTCCTCCACCATCGCCACCTCCTATCATGCAACACTGATGGCTCAGCAGAATGAGATTCTACGACAGTTGGCTCAGCATCAGCCACCACCTCAGCACTATGGTGGTGGTGATCACTATCAGTGTCCCCCGGCAGCGGCCACCTATCAGGAGTTTCTCAGCACTCAGCCGCCATTGTTCACTCGGGCCGAGGATCCACTTGATGCTGATGTGTGGCTCAGGGTAGTGGAATCTAAATTCCCACTGCTTAATGGAGTTTGTTCAGAAGTGGCTAAGGTTTGGTTCGCCACCCAGCAGCTTCGTGGACCCGCGCGGACATGGTGGGATCACTTCCTCGCTATGCAGCCAGTTGACCACGTGGTGGAATGGGGAGAATTTAAGGCAGCATTCAGAGGACACCACATCCTAGCAGGCATCATGGACCGCAAGCTCAATGAGTTTCTGGCACTCACTTAGGGGAGTCGTACGGTGTTACAGTACGCCTAAGCCTTCAACGACCTGTGTCAGTATGCAGGCTACCATGCTGGCACAGATGAGAAGAAGAGGGACTGGTTCAGGAGGGGCCTCAGTACTAAGCTCCGCGACCGTCTCAACACAGTCAGGGCCAACAGCTACAATGAGTTAGTCAACATGGCCATTTCTAAGGAGGACTGCATCACAGCTCGACAGGTAGAAAAGAAGAGGAAGACCCCATTGGCAGGACCTTCAGCACAGCCTCAGCGCTTTAGGATTGTGTCCGACACTCAGAATAGGGGACCTCAGCAGCAGCAAGGACGGTGGGTGATCCGACCACAACAGCAGCAACAGGCACCCAACCGCTCTCAACCCCCAGTTCAGAGGAACAGCAACTAGCCATAGCAACAGTACCGTCAATCCAATGACAACAGATGTTTCACTTGTGGCAGCACTGGACATTATGCCAAGAATTGCCAGCAGAGGCAGGGGCAGAATTCTAATCAGAACCAAGGCAAGAGGCAGAAGGTACAAGTGAGGCAAGGCAGGCTGAACTTCACCACGTTGGCTGACATTCCAGAGGGAGCACCCGTCTTGACTGGTAACTTTTCCGTTTTAAATTTTCCTGCAATCATTCTTTTTGATTCTGGTGCATCACACAGCTTCATCAGCGTAAAATTTAGCGCCAAGTTTTAGTTACCTTTTCACCACACAAATGAGGGCATTACAATTTCCACACCAGACACGTACCAATAAGGTTGGGTAGCTTCATATTTAAAACCACTCTCCTGATCATGGGATTGGATAGTGTGGATATCATCCTGGGGACTGATTGGTTATCATGACACCATGTTGTAATTGATGTCGCAGCCAAAGGCATAGAAATTCACTCCGCACTGGATGGAGAAATCACCTTGTACCTACCCGACCAGGGTTGTACCCGTTCCTGTGCCTTCGCTATGATAGAGTCACCTGTCGAGAAAATCCCTGTAGTCTGTGAATACTCCGATGTTTTCCAAGATGAATTGCCAGGGATGCCACCAGACAGAGACATAGAGTTTGTGATTGAGCTGCAACCCGGAACTGCACCTATATCCAAGAGACCCTATAGGATGCCTCCAGCAGAGTTGGTAGAATTGAAAAAGCAATTACAAGAGTTGTTGGACAAGGGATTCATTCGCCCAAGTACTTCACCATGGGGATGTCCAGCATTGTTCGTGAAGAAGAAGGATGAGAGCCTAAGGTTGTGTGTTGATTACCGCCCTCTCAATGCGGTAACAATCAAAAATAAGTATCCGTTGCCCCGCATTGATGTATTGTTTGATCAGTTGGTGGGAGCTAGGGTATTTTCCAAGATAGACCTTCGCTCTGGCTATCATCAGATAAAAATAAGGGCTAATGATATTCCGAAGACGGCTTTCTCTACTAGATATGGACTTTATGAGTACTTGGTGATGTCTTTCGGGCTGACCAATGCCCTGACATATTTCATGTATTTGATGAACTCAGTATTTATGCCAGAGCTGATAAGTTTGTAGTGGTCTTCATTGACGATATCTTGGTATATTCAAAGAATCAAGATGATCACAGCAAGCACTTGCATATAATACTTCAGAGACTACGCGATCATCGTTTATATGCTATATTGTCCAAATGTGATTTTTGGCTGAAGGAAATAAAATTTTTGGGTCATACCATTTCTCAGGATGGGGTATCAGTTGATCCTGAGAAAGTGCAAGAAGTGATGAATTGGAAGCCTCCTACCACTGTACAGCAGATTCGGAGTTTTCTGGGATTGGCAGGATATTATCGGTGATTCATTCTGGATTTCTCCAGGATTGCCAAGCCCATGACTGAATTGTTAAAGAAAGGAGTAAAGTATGAATGGAGTCAGAAATGTGAGGATGCCTTTCATGCATTGAGGCAGCATCTGACGACAGCACCTGTGCTAGCTCAGCCTGACAACACCAAACCCTTTAAGGTTTATTGCGATGCTTCAGGCACTTGTTTGGGATGTGTCTTGATGCAAGACAATCGAGTCATTGCTTATGCGTCCCGAGCACTTAGGCCTCATGAGCAGAACTACCCCACCCACGATCTGGAGTTGGCTACCGTAGTTCATGCTCTGAAGATTTGGAGGCATTACTTGATCGGAGCCCATTGTAATATCTATACTGATCACAAGAGTCTCAAGTACATTTTCACTCAGGCTAATCTTAATATGAGGCAGAGAAGATGGTTGGAATTAATCAAGGACTATGATTTGGAAGTGCATTACCATCCGGGCAAAGCCAATGTTGTGGCAGATGCCTTAAGTCGAATGGCCCATTGTAATTGTGTAACTATGGATTCTAAAATCACCACCCTGTGCGATGAGCTATGCAAGTTGAACATGGAAGTTATTTCCTCAGGCACCTTGAATTATATCTCAGTGGAACCCACTCTGCATGAGCAGATAATCATGGCATAGATTGATGACAAGGGTGTTCAAGTCATCAAGGAAATGCTCGAACAGAAGGTGGATAAGTACAAATGCTTTCGTCTGGACAGTAAGGGAGTTCTATGGTTTGAAGACCGATTGGTTGTTCCTAAGAATCCCGAACTCAGAAAGAAAATATTGGATGAAGCTCACCTTTGCAAATTCTCCATGCACCCCGGCAGTAACAAGATGTATCATGATCTCAGATCTTTGTATTGGTGGACCAGGATGAAGAGGGAAATTGCTAAGTATGTATCTGAATGTGACACTTACCAAAGAGTCAAAGCCAGTCATTTGAAGGCAGCAGGTACCTTACATCCCCTTCCCATACCATCTTGGAATTGGGAGGATCTCAGCATGGATTTTATTGTGGGTTTACCCAACACCTCTCGACACCACGATTCTATTTGGGTCATTGTGGATAGGTTGACCAAGACAGCTCATTTCCTGCCAGTACATACCACCCACAAGGCAGAAAAGTATGTAGAAATCTATATCGACTAGATAGTTCGTTTGCATGGAATACCAAGGACTATTGTGTCGGACAGAGGAGCACCGTTCATAGCCCGTTTCTGGGAGCAGCTGCAAGAGTCATTGGGAACTCTGGTGATAAGGAGCTCAGCATACCATCCTCAGACAGATGGTCAAACAGAAAGGGTGAATCAGATTTTGGAGGACATGTTGAGGGCATGTGTGTTGCACTATGGAAAGAATTGGTATAAGTGCCTCGCGTTGGTGGAGTTCTCTTATAAGAACAGCTACCAGTCCAGCCTAAAGATAGCACCTTTTGAGGCCTTGTATGGGAGAAGGTGTAGAACACCGCTAAATTGGTGACAAGCGGGAGAGAGGGAAATATTTGGACGTAACCTAGTACTTGAAGCCGAGGAGAAAGTCAGAGTCATTAAGAAGAACCTGAAAGCTGCTCAGGCCAGACAAAAGAGCTATCATGACAAGAGGAGGAAGCCTCTACAATTTGAAGTGGGAGATCATGTTTATGTTAAGGTGTCACCCACCAAAGGTGTTCAGAGATTTGGAATCAAGGGCAAGTTAGCTCCTCGCTATATTGGGCCCTATGAGATCGAAGAGACTTGTTGACCTGTAGCATACCAGTTGAAGTTGCCACCTCATATGTCAGCAATTCATGATGTATTCCACGTATCTCAGCTGCGGAAGTGTGTCCGCTTACCCACGAAAGTGCTACCTGAGCCAGAAGTGGAGATCGAACCAGATTTGTCTTATCAAGAGCACCCCGTCAAGGTATTGGACCAAAAGGAAAGATCAACTCGAGCAAGGTCAATTCGAATGTATAAGGATCAGTGGAGCAACCACACAGAAGAAGAGGCTACATGGGAGACCGAGGATTTTCTACGTTCTCGCTTCCCCGACTTTCTGCCTAAAGGAGTCAGTACGTAACCCAAAACACCACCCCCACCTGCCCTTTGAATCTAAACATAAGAAAAAAACTTAGTTGTTAAGAGTAGAGTAAGCTGTGGAAGGAAATCAAAAAGGACTTCCTTCTGAAGTTGCAAAGAGAATGACATTCGAAGAGCAGTTAATTAGAGAAACTTGGTTAAAGGAAACTGCAACACACCAACACACCTTCTTGGTACCCCACTAAAGGATCCCTACCCAATCTCGGGACGAGATTCCTTTAAGGGGGGAGGGCTGTAACACCCCTGGTGTTACCCAGAGCCCTAGCCAAAGAAGCACCTTATGTCCTACTCAAACCTTATGCCATAATGGAAGGGAGGGGACTAAAAGTTTTAGAATCATGGCTAAGCTAAGCATTAACCATAACAAGAAAGCAAGTCTACCCTTCATACAATGTTCACCCACAAACAAGATTCTAAAACCCTAACTATTTGTTAAGCCTTAAACCCTAACCATGGGATTAAAGGGGGAAGAATGGGCAAATGATCAAAACAGCAAAAAGGAACCTTTATCAAAGATGAAGAGTATTAGTAAAGCTTCAAAACTTAGTAAGAGAAATATTACAAAAAGGCCCCACAAAAACCCCAAATCAATTCACTAAGTAGAGAGCACACTAGGGCCCTCCATTTTCTCTCTGTCCCCAAAACCACCCAAATCCAATGAGCAGAGGTGTTCACCTTTTTAATGGTGCCAAAACCATATGGTCTAAATAACAAAAAGGAGCCAAATTACCTTAGGAGCACCCTGGAAAAATTTGAACCAAAGCCATGGCCAATTGACACGATTTGACATCCATTTTGTCTTGGGGTGAAGTGCCGACACAACCGATTTGGCACCCGCATATCTTGAGAACTAGGGCATATCTCCCATTGGAACTCACACATAATAGCTAGCCCAAGGTGCCAGGAAGAGATTTGCACAAGACCCTTGGCGAGATTCACAAGTTTGTGTTCCCTGCAAGCGGTTGAACAAAGGCAGAAACAAACGCGCACGTGTTCGACGCGCCCTGGCAACGCCAGAGCACGCCCCGGTGCTCAGCCCCGCGCGCGCCGTGCCGCTCTTAGCCAAACCCGTGCCCATGCCCGCGCCTGCGCCTATAAGCCGACCGAGGCCTCGACCATATGCCCCCGCTCGCTCTCAACCTCGCCGGAGCACAAGTTCAACGGCGATTGCTCTGCGCACGGCGTGCCAGCGGCCGCTATGTAACACCCAAATTCTGAATTTGGAATTGGTAGAAGAAATCTGAACAAAGTATCATTAGGGAAATAAGAAAATGAGGTGAAAAAGAATTTTTCTTTTAAAGGAAACCATTTATACATCCCATGAAATAAATAAACAAGGAGAATAAAACTTAAATTAGTGATATTAAAATAATATGGATTATATTCACCTTTGGATTTCAATTGATACATTTGAAAAATCTGAAAACCAAAATAGAAGTATAAATTTGAATTTGGAATAGAAAATAGAAAATAAAGGAAAGAAAAGGGATATAAAGCAAAAATATAAATAATATATATATAAACAACTATATTCAGAATTAATATCCCTAACTTCACAAAAATAAGTTGAAATGATGAGCCATAGAGATTTAAATTTAAGTTTGAATTCAAATTGGATTTGAAAATAGAGAAAAGAAAATGCAAAATAAAAAGAAAAAAAAGAGAAAAGCTTAACTGGGCCGGCTTCCTTCATTCTGGCCCAACTACACTTTCGCGCGCGCCTGCCTCTCCTTGGCGCCGACATGTGGGCCCCACGGGGCAGTCTCTTCCCCTCTTGCGCACGCGCCTCTGCCTTCGCTGTCTTGTGGGACCGGGTGGCAGGGTGTTCTTCCTCCACGGGTTTTCGCCAGCGGAAACTGGATTCCAACGCCCGCGCGCGAACTCCGTGAATCGGCCCCAACAAACTCCGCGATGTTCGGCCTGATGTTACCTCATGAATTCGGAGCTCTGGACTATATAAGTACTGGTCGCTGCAATTACCAGCTCGAACTGAGGCAAACGGAGAAGCGTGAACTGAGGGAGAGGATTCGCCGCCGCCACCGGCGTTACTCGCCACGTCGCCGCGGGGTACCCGATTTAGGAGCCTGAGACCTTCGCCAACCCACATCGCACATAATCAAGTGCTCATCGTGCCTGATTGATGCGCGGGTCTCGAGTAATCGCTCACCGTCGTTGAACATTGTTGCCGGGCCGCACACTTCCGTGGCTAGCCTCCTCTGTGCTTCTATTCACTGGTATGAATCCCTCCCTGTCAATCGGCATGACGTCCTCTACATTTAGGACCTATCCGTGCTAGGAATACGGCATCAATGCCTCGTGTGGCTGTACGTCGGCGATGCCGCCGCCGCATTCTGTGCGGGCGCCGCCGTTCTTGGCCGCCTGGGAAGGGGGGAGGCGCGCGGCCGTCGGATTCAGTGGACGGCGTAGATCAAAAGCAGGATACCGATCCAGAACATAATATCGCGACCGTTGAGATCAAATCCGAGGGCTCGGGTGCGATTTGGCGTGGACGAATCTGTGCCATGGATCTCGGATCCAATGGCTTCACTTGGTGACCGTAGATCTAAAGATGGAGGGACCTGGGTGTGTGCGGGTTTGTCTTTGCACTGAAATCTAATCCTGGCCCTTGATGCGGGATCGGATGGTCAGAATTGATCTATACCCCTTCGCGACCGCAGTTTTACATAAGAGCCCCTCCGTTTCTGCGGAATCAACCCGCAGTCCTGGCGCCCGCCGTTCTGTGTCTCGGGAATCTTGCCCCGAGCCCCCTGTGCTTCTGCTTAATTGAGGCCCAGTCCAGAACTCGTTTAAATTGATTAAATGAATTAGAAATTAGATTTTTAATACAAAAATAATTGCTAGAACTTAGATAATTCATAGAAAATTCATTTTAGCTCCAAATTGAACCATTCCAGTTTCTAAAATTTTGTAATAATATTCTTCATCATTTAGTGCCTCTGTTTGTCATGAAAACAATTAGAAATTTAATCTCTCACTTAATCCATTTTAAACACATAAAATCTTTGGAAATTCATAACTTAAAACCTATAACTCCAAAATTAATAATTCTTTTTCCTGTGATCTTATTTTAATATGTATATTATTAATGTGTATTTTGTTCTTATGGTTGGTGTAATGTTAATTTTCCCTATACCATGTATGTTTGTATTGCTACGACTAGCAGTGAGGACACGTGTCACCTGAAGATCATCCTGGTACCTGGATTCTCAAGGCCCAGGCAAGTTGTGCCCTTGATCACTTCTTTTCACCTACTCATGTTCTAATTAATCATAATGATCTGCATAGGTTAAATTTGATGGGACCCAATAGGTTACCTAGTTTGATTATCTTTATACCTTGTTCACCACTAAATTTCTGGGTAGTACTTGCTAGTGCTTTATGTGGTTTTGGGTATGGAGATATACTATTCATGATTACACTTTTGTTATCAGTTGTTATTTATGGATTCATGTTAAGATCATTATGTTAATTGGAACATGGAGAACCACCCGGGAAAACAGTGCTACCACAAGGGTAGTATGGGATGCCCTTGGCTGATTAATTAGGAAAGCTAGTGGAAGACTACCTTACCCGAAAGGGGCAAGGGCAGTAGGGGAGAGGTCAGTGTAGGGAGGCCCTCGGGAGGATTTTGCTGCGATGGCGGTCCTGCAAGGGATTCCTGCACTGGATCTTCCTATAAACTGTAGCGGGTTTTCGGAAGCTAGTGGAACTTTGTAAAGGCCTCGTAGTGCTACCCTGCCTCACTTCCTTGGTAGAGGTGTATGGGATTCATGACCCCTTGGCAGATGGGTAACACGACTTGTGGGTAAAGATGCGCAACCTCTGCAGAGTGTAAAACTGGTATACTAGCCGTGCTCACGGTCATGAGCAGCTCGGACACTCACATGATTAAATTATGTAACTAAATTCAATTTGTCATATGCATTGCATTGCAGGTGAGGTGATTACTTTTGTTCTACTATTTAATTGGGTTGGTATTTACTTATACTTAGTAATTGCTAATAAAATTTTGACCAACTTTAAAAGCAATGCTCAGCTCTAACCATCTTCTTTGGTAAGCCTTACACTTTATGAGCTCCCACCTTTGGTGAGTTCATGCACATTATTCCCCACAACTTGTTGAGCGATGAACGTATGTGAGCTCACTCTTGCTGTCTCACATACACCACAGGTCAAGAACAGGTACTGCAGGATGATGCTCATGAAGGATGCTGCGATGAGTTCGTGAGAGGTCTAGGTCGTCGTCTCCCAGTCAACTTTGGGTTGCTGGACCGTTGTCTCCTTATAATGTAATTATTTATTTTGTATAGAACTCCTGTTATATGTAAAGATGTGACATTCGATCCTGTGCCACTATACATCATATGTATGAGACTTGGTCCCAGCATACCTGGTGTTTATGTTAACCCCGGGTTTTGGACCCCTAAAATCCGGGTGTTACACGCTAGAGACCCGACCATCGTAGACCGGCCACCCTAACCATTCCCCGCCCCGTCCGACCCTCGAGATAGCCTCTGCGTGCCTCGGTGAAGCTTCCAGAGCCAGGAATCGAACTATACCTCACCAGAGACACTGGATCGACCTCGTCGGACTTCACCCGACCGCCGGCGTACGTAGACCGAGCTCCATGGTGAGTCTTTCTTCGATTCCTTGCACGGGTAGTTTCCTTAGCACCCCGTGAAGCTCCTTGTGTCCTCGGATTGAACTCTACTGCTGTGAGCAGGCCGGAGCACACGCCGCCGACGAGCCCGCCCGCCTGCGCACGTGGCCCGACCGATTCCGGCCATCACCATCGATGAGCCGTACCTCGACGTGACCGCCAGGACTTCCCGGAGCTAACCCCGCCCTTCGCAGGACCTCCCTCGCCGCCGGTAAGCCGCGCCGCCCTGTTTACTTCCGCGGTTACTGTTTCAAAGGGGGGAGGGATCTCGGGGAGAAAGAATTGGTTTAGGAAAGGCCCAGGGTCCTCGGTGTAAACTGGTTTTTCAGACAACCTTTTAAACATTATTCATTTAAATATAAACAGAGCTTGTAAAATTCATAACTTCAGTTTTATTCAACCAAATTGAGTCCAAACAATTTTGCTGGGTTCTAAATAAAAAGAACTACTTAGGAAAAATACAAAACACCCTAAGTATTGCAGAAATTTTTAAAGTTTAGATTTAAATAGTAAACTGACCAAAAGCTAAATAAAGAAGGGAAAAATAGCTACATTTTTAGACTGGGGTTAAGAAAAATTAGAGAAGTACTTAACCACTACCTAGCCTGTTTAAAAATAATAAACCCCTCAGTACACCAGATTAGGGAAGGGTTTACCATTTAAACTCATTTTGACTCAAAGTTAAGGAAAATAGAAAAGGAAGTTTAAAATAAGAACCAGGGGACAAACACATTTTTGCTAGCTCACTTATTTAACATAGTTCACTGGAAAATTTTGTTGGACCCTCTTTTAGTACAAAAGAAATGCACTACCTTTTATTTCATGAAAACAATGAGAACTTAGAAAAATCATAGAAAAATAATCCTAAAAAGAACCCACCCCAATCCTTGGGATAACTAATAATATGCTAATATGAATCTAGGAAAAATGTAAGTTCTGTTGTTTGATATTTTTCATATAACAAGTTAGTTATAAGTACCTTTTTAACATTAAAATTTAGAAAATCACAACTAAATACCCAGTAGGTCTTTTTCTGTGATTTTTGGCACAGAGGCCTATTATCACCTATGGAGCGTGGAAAAAATAAAGTTTAGTGTAAAGTGCCCTTTTTACCCTTACTTTTGTCATTTTTGCCCAAGGGAATTATGAATCATTTTCAACCTCAAAATTGTAGGATGAAACCCAGAGGTCAATATTTACCCACTGTAATTTTTATAACATTTTTGGAAAATGATAACTTGCCATGATAGTGTAAAGGCACTCACTAAGAAGCATAATTGAAAGTAAAATAAGGAATTTGGAAGGAATAATGGAGTGCAACCTTAAAACTTCCAAGAGCCAAAACCAACCTCTAAAGGATGACTGAAAAAAAATTAAGTTTATTCAAGACCCTAAAATAAATGTATAAAACCCTTAAGGATAACCAAAGGAAACCCTAGAGTACCACTAAATTTAGTATTGTTTTACTATGCATAGCCTTTACAAATTGCCATATCATTAATATGCATATATCTTATTCATTGCATTCGATAGACTGTAATCTCGCTGACGGGAAATACATCCTTGTACCGGAGCAAGGAGTTGCTCAGGAGGTAGTCCAGGAGCCAGCACCAGAGCCTGCCATCGAGGATCTGCCTACCCCAGCTTTGGAAGGCAAGCCCTGGTTTTATGCATTACCGTTTATATATGCTATTTTACTACACTTAATGTTTGTAGGCTTGTACTGTGCACTTAAGTGTAGGAGTTGTCTGAAACCCTAGTTGCATGAACTCAGGATTCCTTTTGAGATGGATACTAGTATGCTAGGTCGAGTAGCTGCTTTACTAATTAGGGCTCTCGGTAGAAGTCGAGTGATTTTTCTAGCTCTCGCGCGAGGTCATGAAATTGTTGTATCCATTTTTATATCATAATGATGATGGTTTGTGGGCAACGATCCATGGGGATGCATTGTCTACGAGGCAGAAATTGGAATAAGGATTAAGGTGTGGTACCGTGTGTCAAGCGTTTGAACGTACTAAACATATGCCGAGAAATATGGTAAATCGGTAAGCCTAGTACCTGAGTGAACCTACCCACAGACTTTGCCCCTCACGAGACCTGAGACGTGGTCTCTCATTCCGGTTATGGTGGGTACAAGTGCGGTCACTGTACGACAGCAATCGGGGTCAGTGAGGCATTGTACGCCAAGGCGGTGAGCCCTGATCTGTTGCGAGGGAATCGATGGGGACGGTTGATATGTGTGGGGACGGAGTGCCTCGCCATGTCGTGTGTTTAGGTTTACCTTGCAAGGATAAAAACTCGATTTGAATCGTCTGCTTCTCGCAGCTAATGAGACTGCTTGATCCATGCTGCTACATTGAGTAACAAGTGGAAATGTGTTTGGCAAAAGATGTTAATTGATATAATGTTTGATACCATGTATGAATAGCTAGGTACACACTTAGCCCCTGTTTGTTTCAGCTTTTTGGAGCTTCTGGCCACCAAAAGCTACTGCGGCCTGCCAAACACTCAGCTTTTCAGTCAGCTTCTATAAAATTCGTTTGGGTAAAAACCATTCAAAATCAACATAAACACATAATTAGTTGAGTCGTTGCAATAGTAGGAATCCGTCACTTTCTAGATCCTGAGTCCTATGGACACCTTTATCTTCCTCCGCACGTAATCCTAATGACACTCAGATTCTCTATACAGCCAGATTCTCTCCACAGCCAGATTCTCAGAAAAGCTGGTCAGAAAAAAGCTGAACCAAACAGGCCCTTAGTCTTAAGAGAGTCACACTAAAACTTGAAAAGCTAAAACTGGATTTTAGACTCAGCTAGTGCTTTTTGGCAAACCAAACCCCTCAGCCAAATAGCTGCATGTCTAGAGGTAGAGGAGTAGACTCCTCACACTGGGTAAGTCTAGCTAATTATTAGTATACTCAGTCTTGCTTGTGGCATAATTTTTACAGGTTCTCTGGAGGACATGGTTGCTGGAGTGACTTGGTCGTCCATCTTGCCACCGGGTTGGACCATCGAGTGGGACCCTACCTCGGTAGAGGAGAAGCATGTGGAGTGATGGGCCAGGCTTCCCCATCCCTCCATTCATTTACCGTTAGTTATATTCCGCTGCATTCCGAACTATGATCACTACTTTTGATAAACTTCGATGATGTTGTAATAACTTTAAGTACTCCTTAATGTATGGTTTTATGCTTTATTGTATTTGCTCTGTGCCTCACCTTCGAGTGAGTACGTGGTACTTGATCCTGTTAGTGGCCTCGTCGGACTAGATCCGAGGGACTAATGTTTTATTCCTATTTAAGTGTGGTCTAGCCTTTAAGGTGGGACTTAGGCACTTAAGTTGGAATAATTTGGGCGGTTCCGCCACATTTCAACATCAATAAATCCTCCCTCATTCTGCAACTCCTTTCTGTATAGACTGTAAAACATATTAAAATCATCATTTAGCAAGCAATGAATACAAAAAACAAGAAGAAGCAAGAGGAATAGTGGGAATAGATACTCTATATATGGCTCGACCTCTACACAATTGTTAAGCACATACCAAACCATCTTGTCATAATCCTTATCTAAATAAGTAATCCTCGAGGCTCCAAGTAATTCTTCTCCATGCTAGAAAACAGATATATCACCCTTACTCATATCAACATGCTCTCTATTCCTTCCCTCGTAATTGTGTCTTGTCTCAAGATCATCAAAATACCTCAAACAGGCATGCAAACATTCATTAGCAACATATGCTTCTGCAATTGAACCCTCAGGTCGTGCCATGTTCCTCCCAGAATGTTTCAAAGTGTATAACCTTCTTTCTACGGGGTACATCCAGCCATATTGGACTGGTCCTCTAAGTATTGCCTCATGAAGTAAATGTACCGACAAGTGGAGCATAACATCAAACAATGATGGGGGGGAATATTTTCTCAAGCTTGCATAGAACAATTGGGATATTCTCTTTCATTTGGCGCAAAACATCTAATTTAAGGGTCCTAGCGCATAGCTGCTGAAAGAAGTTACCTAGTTCTACAATTGCTACATATATTTCATCGTGCGTTATTCCTCGGGGAGCAGCTGGTAAAATCCTTTGAAGTATGATATGGCAATCATGAGTTTTCAAGCCTTGGAGGTTGCATCCATCAGCAGTGATGCATGATGCTAGGTTAGAAGCATACCCATCTAGAAATTTCACACTTCTCAAAAAATCATAAAATGCTACCTTTTGATTTTTATCCATTATATAGGGGGCATGAGGAACCACAGAGGTACTTCCATCACACTTCAAGTGTAAATCTTTTCTTATGCCCATGTCCTCAAAATCAAGCCTTGCATTAATACTGTCCTTTGACTTTCCTGGAAGAGCAAGAAATGTACCTAGCAAGTACTCACATATATTTTTTCAATGTGCATTACATCAAGATTATGACGCAACTTCAAATCTGTCCAATATGGCAAATCCCACAGGCACGACCTTCTCTTCCAACATTAACCACTATTTCCATCTTGCTTCCGCTTATTGCTATTTGGATCCTTCCCTGGTTTAACTTCCTTCACCTTTTCCAATTGTTGCATCAACTCAGTGGTACTAAATTGTTGTGGTTTGTCACGGTTCTCAATTTGGCCATCATAATCCTTCTTTTTCCTCCATGGATGGTCATGTGGTAGCCAACGCCGATGACCAATATAGCATATTTTATTCCTTATTCTTCTGGAGCAAGGATCTTTGTCGCAATGGACACAAGCATAGTATCCTCTAGTAACTCTACCAGACATAGTGCTCAAACCAGGATAGTCATGAATACACCATATTACAGAAGCATGTAGATGAAAATCTTTCCTACTCAGCGCATCAAAAGTAGAAACACCCAACCAAAGTTCTTGTAACTCATCAACTAGTGGCTCTAGAAATACATCAAAATCTTTTCCTGGACATTCCCTACCAGGGATGAGTAGACACAACATGAAGTTCGATTGCTCCATACATACCCACGGAGGAAAGTTATAAGGGATAGCAAAAACTGGCCACATACTATAAGAGGAGCTCATTTTGCCAAACGGATTAAAACCATCTATGGCTAGCCCAAGCCTTATATTTCTAGGTTCTTCTTGAAACCAATTATATTTTCTGTCAAAGTCTTTCCATGCCTCACCGTCAGCTAGATGGCTAAGCTCATTTTCCACTTCTTTCCTCTTCAACTTGTGCCACTGTGCCTCCTTAGATATTTTTGCCGTAGCAAACATCCTCCTCAATCTAGGAATCAAAGGAAAATGCCACAACACCTTCTGAGGACTCTTATTTCTTGCATCACCATCTTTCCATCTTGATGCACCACAAACTGGACACTCATTATTTTTTTCATAATCCTTATGAAACAAAACACAATTATTGGGGCACACATGGATTGACTCATATCCAAGTCCCAATGCTTTGATAAGTTTCTTAGCTTCCTTATAAGATGCTGGTAAACAACAATGTGGGAAAGCCAATGATAACAACTTTAGACTTGAGGAGAAAGCAACATTGCTGATCTGGTAAAAAGATTTGATATGAAGTAACTTAACAACAAAAGAAAATCTTGTGTACGATGCACCAGGGTGAAGTTCTTGCTCCATATCTTCCAATACAGCTGCAAACATAGATTTATGTGCACCTTCCTCTCCAGCTGTGAACAACTCTCGTACCATATCAGGCAATCTATCTTCTGGATTTTCAAACTCATTCATACTAATATCCTCATTCATGCAATATTGTTCTTCTAGATGGTCAGCTTGTTAATTTATTACAGTATCAAATTGTGCCTCTCCATGATGTATCCACGTAGTGTACGTGCTTGCCATACCATGAATATGTAAATGATCCTCTATCTTTGACTTTGGTGTGGCAATCCGATTCAAACACTTTTGACAAGGACATAGTACCTCATCAATATCTGTAAAACGCTCTGAAATTAACTTCATGAAACTTTTCACTCCTACGATATGCTGCTTGCTGAACCCCTACTATTAATCCAAGATTTGTCCATCTACAAACACAAAAAAACATGTGTCAGTTTATGTTGCTATTGATCAATTGTGCAAAAAAAATTCTCAACACCATATGTTATTGCTAATATATGAAATTCTGAACTTAGGGTACAACCCATATATCTATGCCAAACATAAATCAAGTCCATAGATAGTATACCAACTAAAGGTATATACTAAACATTAATTAAATTCCAAATTTTGTGAGACCAGAAACTTATAGATGCTTATTTTCTTATTTTGTTTTTCATGCTAATATTTGTTAATACAATTAATTAAACAAATATAAACTTTGCTAGTTGACATAATTAAACAATACCGAAATCAATTTCATACTACATATGAAGCAGGAAGGGGAAAGCGTCGAGGCTCACCAACCAAATCACTAGGGAGTCGACGCGTCGCTGTGCGCCGCCGTGTTGTTCGTCTACGCCCTGCTCGTCGTGCCGCTTGCGGCTTGCCTGCTTGCCACGCACACTGCCTCCTGCTCCCTTGCCAGCGCGCAGCTGTCAGCCGCTGCGCTGCTCGCCGCTTGTCGTGCACACTGCGTCGTGCCCTGCATGGTGTGCCGGCCGCCAGAGAGTCGACCTCTCACCTCTGCCTCTCGCAAAACCCTAGCCAAGTACCAACGCTCGATGGCTCGAGTCTGCAGCAGTTGCAGTCGCGTGAAATCCAACGGTAGCGGTGACGGCCAGGAACGATCCGAGCGTACGCATAAAAGATACGATGTCCCACGTCCACGCAACAGATAATAGTCGTCCGAATATTAACTAAACAGAAAGACGATGTTAGTTCAATGGGTGTTACCTTATAATATGAGCGGTTGGTCTAAGGTTTGATCCCTATTGCTTGTATTTTCTATTTTTTCACATAAAATCAATAGAACGCTATCCCTAATGCTTGTATTTTTTATTTTTTCACATAAAATCAATAGAATGCTAATATAAATTCTAATTACTGGCAATATTATTTTATATTTTTGTTTCATGTCATACCATCATCCAAATATGCCACGCAGCCACATATATAATTGCACTTGTGCAAAAAATATATTTTATATTTTTGATTCATGAATTAAAAAATATGACAAAATATGAAATGACAGCATATATTCACAGTCATGGTACAAAAGGGTACTATGACGATTTACTCTTATGATAATTGTGTATTGTCATTAAATACCATCACAAAGATGCCGATGTTTTAGATTATGACGATTTTAATGATAGAGATTTTTTTTTGCGTCACTATATTGGATCACCTCTCAGAAAACATCATAAACAGAACTAATTTATGACGAAAGTATGTAGTGTCATTGTATATTCGTCATAGAAGGCATAAAAGCTTGTAGTGGCACCAGCTGACTTTAAGTGACTTGCCTTTATCCTTTGACATGTATCACATTCCGCCACATACTTGGCTATTTCTCTTTACATCCTGGTCCACCAATACAGGGGTTTTAGATCATGGTACATCTTGGTGGTTCCTGGGTGCATGGAGAATTTGGAGAGGTGAGCCCCATCCAAAATTTTCTTCTTGAGGTCCCTATTTTAGGAACCACCAGTCTATCTTCGAACCATAGTATCCCCTTGCTGTCTTGGCGAAAGAACTTATACTTCTCCACTTTCTGGTTAAGATTATCTTTGATGATTTGCACTCCCTTGTCACCGAGTTGGGCCATAATAATCTGGTCTAACAAGGTTGGTTCGACGAAGATGTAAGTCAAGATACCAGAAGGAATTACTTCAATTCTCATCTTACTCAACTCATCACATAGGGTATTGATGCGATAATCCATCACCATAAATTTCATTGTGACTTCCGACTTAGGGCGTCTACCACCACATTAGCCTTCCTAGGGTGGTAATGCACTTCCAAGTCATAGTCCTTGATCGATTCCAGCCATCTTCTTTGCCTCATGTTGAGATCAGCCTGAGTAAAGATGTACTTGAGGCTCTTGTGATCTGTATAGATGTTGCAGTGAGTTCCCATAGAGTAATGTCTTCACATTTTTAGGGCATGAACCACGACTGCCAGCTCTAGGTCATGAGTAGGATAATTTTGCTCATGGGGTCTGAGTGCTCTTGATGCGTAGGCAATGACTTGGTTGTCTTGCATTGAAACACAACCCAGTCCAGTGCCAGAGGCATCACAATACACATCAAACGGCTTGTTGTTGTCAGGCTGCGCCAACACAGGTGATGTGGTCAGATGTTGCCTCAAGGTGTGAAAAGCATTTTCACATTTTTGACCCCACATAAACTTTGCTCTCTTCTTCAATAGTTCTGTCATGGGCTTAGCAATTCGGGAGAAATCTAGAATGAATCGACGATAATACCTGGTCAATCCTAGGAAACTCCGAATCTGACGGACAGTGGTGGGTGGCTTCCAATTCATCACCTCTTGTACTTTATCTAGATCAACTACTATTCCTTCTTAAGAGACAGTGTGACCCAAGAATTTAATCTCCTTCAGCCAAAAATCACACTTAGATAATTTGGCATAAAGGCGGTGCTCTCTCAGACGTTGGAGTACCACATGCAAATGACCAGCATGCTCTTCTTCATTTCTTGAGTATACTAAGATATCATCGATGAAGACCACCACAAATTTGTCCAGTTCAGGCATAAAGACTGAATTCATCAGGTACATGAAATATGCGGGTGCATTCGTCAACCCAAACGACATCACCAGATATTCATACAGCCCATATCTGGTTGAGAAGACTGTCTTTTGAATTTCACTTGCTCGTATCTTGATTTGGTGATAACCGGAGCGAAGATCTATTTTGGAAAACACCTTAGCTCCAACCAATTGGTCAAAAAGAACATCAATACGAGGCAAAGGATACTTATCTTTGATAGTCACCGCATTGAGTGGGTGGTAATCTATGCATAACCTTAAGCTCTCGTCCTTCTTCACGAACAAGGCTGGACATCCCCAAGGTGAAGTACTTGGGCAGATGAATCCCTTGTCCAACAATTCTTGCAACTGCTTCTTCAATTCTGCCAGCTCGGCGGGTGGCATCGTGTAGGGCCTCTTGGAGATAGGTGTCGTTCCCGGTTGCAATTCAATGGCGAACTCGATATCCCGATCCGACGGCATTCCTAACAACTCATCACGAAAGACATCTGCATACTCACAGACCACTGGAATCTTCTTTAAGGGTATCTCTATCATGGAAAAGGCACACGACCGAGTGGTTTCTTGGCTAGGCAGATATAAGGTAAATTTTCCGCAAGTGGGGGAATGGACTTCAACGATGCGGTTTGCGACATCTAGTACTACTTGGTGCTGGTCATCCAATCGGTGCCCAAAATGATATCCACATTATCCATCCCCAAAATGAGGAGGGTGGTCTTGCACACCTTACTTCCCAACTAGATGGGTATACTGCAGTTTAGTTGGTTTATTGCAATTTTGCCCCCAGGCGTTGCTATCATGAAAGCCCCTTGGGTATGGTAGAAAGGTAGTTGACATTTGACACTGAACTTCTGGCTAATGAAGCTATGTGATGCACTGGAGTCAAAGAGAATCAATGCAGGTTGATTAAAAACGGAAAAGGTACCAGTCATGACAGGCGCTCCCTCAGGTAGCTCCTCTAAAGTAGTGAAGTTGAGCTTCCCTTGCCTGACTTGCACTTTTTGCTTCCTCCCCTTTTCTTGGTTAGGTGCTGGCATCTGTCTTGGTTGATTTCATGGGCAATCCTTGGCATAGTGGCCTACGTTGCCACATGTGAAGCATTTGTTTCTGTTCCGTTGGCGGAATTGCTGCTGTTGTCGCTGGGGCTGATTATTCCTTGGAGCAGGAGCAGGGAAACGGTTGGGTGCTTGCTGCTGCTATGGCGGCCTGATGACCCATCTCCCTGCTTGCTGATGGAATAATCTGCTTTGATTTTTGGAGACAATTCGAAACCTTTGAGGTGGAGCTGAGGACCCTGACATTGGTGCCTTCCTCTTCTTCTCTGCCCGGTGGCCGCAGTCTTCCTGTGAAATGGCAAGGATGACCAGTTCATTGTAGCTATCAGCATGAACAGTGTTGAGGCGCTCACGGAGCTTGGTGTTGAGTCCTCTTTGGAAACGTTTTTCCTCTTATTCTCATCTGAATCTGCATGATAACCCGCATATTGGCACCAGTCGTTGATGGCCTAGGCATATTGTAGCATGGTGTGGGTTCCCTGAGTCAGTGCCAAGAACTCATTAAGCTTGCGATCCAATATCCCTGTAGGAATGTGGTGTCCTCTGAAAGCCATCTTGAATTCCTCCCATGTCACCACGTGGTCAACAGATAGCATGGCGAGGGAATGTACCCACTACGTCCTTGCAGGTCCATGGAGCTGTTGTGCAGTGAAGCGAGTCTTCGCGATGTCAGGGCAAGCTCCCATGAGGAGTGGGAACTTAGACTCCACCACCATGAGCCACACATCAGCGTCCAGCGGGTCCTCCACCTTGGTGAATAGTGGCGGTTGGGTGCTCATGGACTCCTGATATGTAGCTGCAGCCGATGGGCGTTGCTGCTGGCCTCCACCAAACTGCTGAGGGTAGGGCTGACACTGCACCAACTGCCACAGGATCTCATTTTGTTGAGCCATTAGCTCCTGCATTGTGGGAGCTGGGGGAGGTGGCGGGGGAACTTGCTCATTTTGCCCGCGACGAGGTCTAGCTGCCATCTGAAAATAGAAATTCAGTCGTTGTTACCTCGATTCATGGTTCCAAATAGAGACTTTATCTTATGAGAAGAAAAAAATGGCATAAAATTATATCGAACCAAACGAGGATAACATTCGCTCATGCATTGCTCATAAAAGTGTTTCTGGGTTACAACGTATTAGGGAATCCACCCTAAGGCATAGTTCAAAAGTTGGTACCTGTTGGTACCTTGAAACTAGGGTACCCCTTACTACTGTATAAAGACGTAGTGCCCACACGACTATCTCTTAATCGCGTGGTAAAGATGTTGTGTGTTGTAACACCCCTGGTGTTACTGTTACTAAAACTTGAGCATAACATCATAAGCATGGGCATATCATGTGTTTGTCACACCTAGAGTGCATTCACTAGGCAAAAATTTCAAACAAGTTGTATTGATATGACATTTTGTAAATAAAACCCTAGAATAGGGAACCCAACCTTATATTGGGTGTAATAGAGCAAACAAGGCTTAAACAAGAGAAAACTTCAAAACTTATTAGAGATGATCATAAAATGTCACCTTGAATAGACTTATGGGATATCCAAACCCTAGAAGTATCAAAAACTCCAAAAAGAACCCTGGAAAGCCCTAAACCTAAACCCTAGGGGGCTAAGTGCAAAATTAGTGCACTTTTGGACTAAAGTGCAAAAACTATGAAGTTAAGATGTCTTAAGTCATATGGTTCACAAATATGTGAATTTGCAAGTAAAACTTTGAGATTTGGACCTAATTGCAAAAAGTCCTATTTGAAACCTATGGGCTAAGTCTGAATTTCAGTGGCATTGGCTCAAATTTGGAGCCCTAGATCTGTCAAGTTATAAAGTTTTTGCCCTAGGTCACCACATCAATTTTGTAGATCTATGAAAGGGGAATAACTTTACTATAGAAATCATGCCTTGGTACCATGAAGAATTTTGAGAAAATTGGGCCCAAAGATGGGCTGTCAGTCGGTTTATAGACTGAAACATGGCCACTAGTGGTATTGGCCGAAGTTAGGGCTCGAATTTAAGCATGATCCAGTGAGAATTTGACTAGGGATGCTATCACAAAGATGAAGATGGTTGATAGGACTACAACTTTGGTGCAGAAGGATGATGAAGTTGTCATGTAAAATTTAGAGAAAATCTGCCTTTAATCTGCTCTGTCAGACCAACTAAATGCACTTCACGATGGTACAGTAACGGGATCAGGCCGCCAGCTCAGTCCCTCGCCGCTGACGCGCTGCGCACAATTCGTGCCTTCGCCGTCTTGATTCGTGCTTGGATTGGTTGGATAGCGCTTGGGGCTGAGTAAATATCGTCGTCGTGGATATATTTCGGCCAATAGTTTACTCCGGCCACCGTACCGAGCTTGCCACGGCCGCTGCGGATGAGCTCGCCGGTGACAGCCGCCTCACGGCCATGCGCCACGTGCCTTGGCACATCCACCGCGTCGCCGTGACTCACTATAACCCTCCGTCCATCGCCGAGGAGCTTGCCATAGTAATCGGACACTAATCGCGTGCGCCAGTCACTCCTTGTTCCTTCGGCCACCACGCGTCGTCGTCTAATTCACCGGCCGCCGCTCGCGGGCTCTATAAATTGAGCGCGCCCTCGGCTCTGTCATGTAATCAAGCAGCTAGCGCACCCACCCGCACCTCAAATCCTCCAACAGAGAGCTCCAATTTCGCATTTCCCCCAACCCACTCAAGAACACCGCTCGGTTTAACCTTGCCATGGCCAGCCCAATTCAGGTCCGGTCTCGCCCTCTGTGTTATTGTTTCAACACCCTTGCTTGCTCTTGATGCTCACCAACCCGCTCAATTGAGCTAGGACCCCATAGATCATCGGGAACGCGATCGGTTGTCCGCGATACCCACTGTCACTGTGGGCAGAGCAGGTTAGATCACCATTCATGAAATTAGTATGGGGAAAACGATCCTTAGGTCTCGAATTTGATTTCTGCCGAATTAGGGCGCCAGTCATTGAGTTAATCGGCCGGTGAGGGTTCACCGGAGCGTGGCCCAGCTTTGATCGTCGTCGTGGGCTTCAGGCGGTAAAGAAATAGAAGTGCAGAGGCTTTCCTACAAATGTCAGCGACTCAGTCGAATAGTGCCGCGACCCCGCTTCAGGTTATCCCATAAGACAAATCCCTTTTTGCAAAATCAACACACGTGGGCGCGGGCGCGCGCGTGTTACCCGTAGTTGGGCCGACCTGGGCCAGTTTCTGTCCAAAACTGTTCATGCCTTTTCCTTTTCCTTTTCTACCGGAGCTAAAGAAACAGTATAAAATTGTAGAAAAATCCTAAAAATACCAGACCAATTTTGCTAGGCTCCTAATTTCGTATAGAATTTAATAAAAATAGTTACTTGATTTTTAGTCCAAATAGGAAATTATAGAGTATTTAAAATAGCCAAAAACCTTATTTCTGGATTTTTAGGGATTATTTAATAAATCCAAAATTCACAAAATTTTTAGGATAAACTTTAAATAATATTTAGAAGTCTTGAGTAAAGTTTGGTATGATTTGGACCATGTTTGATGCTTAGAACCCAAAATTCTAGCCCCTGCCCTATGAACTTCACTATTGACTCCGAAAACCCTAAGTTCTCGGAGATCCGTGAAGGAAAATTGTATTCAAGACTTTAGATAATAAACTTTTATTATCTTTGCACTCTCATAAGCATTACATGGGCATTCATTATTTTGTATGTTTATATTTAGGAAACAAAGAAGAAGTAGAAGTCGAAGAAGAGAAGACTTCACCACCACCACCTGAGGAACATCAGGCAGGCAACTGTTTTTATTTTGATATCTGCGGAACAGATACTGATTCACCAGTAACACAAGGCAAGCCCCAGTGCATTTGCCACCACCTTGTTACTTTTAAATTCTTTCTCACTTGCTTGATGCATTAGGTGACAGGAGTTGTGTGCTAAACCAATCCTTGCATTTCCTTCCTTGGATTACTTCTCCTTAAATCCCTATTTTACAAAAGGTTTTTATTATTCTTAGCTTTGCTTTAGAAAAACAAAATGTTTTGTTTTCTCAAAAGTTGATGTGGCAAAGCGGGTGGGATGTTTTCAAAAATAAAACTTGATGGTGGATCCATCATGGCCATGATGGATTCAACATCGGAAAAGATGTACCTCTGCCACGTACGAAACTTTGGGTTTGAAATGATTAAGCTAAGACCGGGCGGGTGACTTGCACGAGAAGAGAGTCTCGGTGTAGTGTCTCCGTCTGAGTCGATTAAGGACCATGCCGATGTAGGCTTGATGACCGAGGACCCTTTAACTGGTCACATGCCTCATCATGGGTAAGCTTTGCCTCGGGCAGACTAATACCAGAATAAGATACCACGCAATGGGAGTGGAGAGATGGCAAGAGTAGCGTGTACCCTCCGTGGCAAGAGGCTGGACAGTGGTGTATCTGTGCTCTCGGTTGGCGTGAACCTGATCTGGTCTTAAGAACCCCGGTGGTGAGTTGACATATGCATGGGTTAAGTGCTACATGTGTCATGTGATTGGAAATCCTCAGCTGAGTATAATCGATTCGGATCGTCTCTTAGTAAGCATTTTTGCAAACAGAGTCATTGATTATTAATAAGCTACATAAGTGATTGAATTAGGGTAGATAGAACCCTAGCTGCAAGTAATCTTTACTTAACCTGACAAATAAAACTGGATTTTTAAGGATCCACTCTTAGTAAGCATTTTTGCAAACAGAGTCAATGATTATTGATAAGCTTCACCTTGACTCCCTCTAGCCAGCATACCCTTGAGAGTCTTTTCTTTAGTCGGGTAAGACTTGCTAAGTAATTCCATACTCAGGGCTTTATCCCATGTTGTTTTAGGTGAAGAAGCGGCAAACTTTTGTTGCTTCTGTTCAAAGGTGGTACCAAAGGAAGAGCATCCAGACTAAAGCTGCGGGAGGAAAGGATCCTCCATAAAACTTTTTGTTTAATACTTATCGGGAGGGGTTTTTGCCTCCCATGGTTTGTAATAATAATACTCATCACTCATATAATATGTTCTGGTCTGTAACTATATAACTCCGTCTTACTTTTCAATAAAGGTAAGTTAATGTAATTGCTTCCACATTTTCATATCTCCGATGTGTTATAATGTCTGCTGACGGGTGAAACGCTCTTGGGAAAGGTGAGGAAAGCAGATACCGAACTTGTCAAGTGATTCAGGGGCACCTGCAGGGTTGTCTGAGGTCCGTTGGACAAGGACAACTGTAGGTGGGCCTAATGACTTGAGAGGTTCCGTCACAGCTGGTATCGGAGCGAAGCCCATCTCTGCAGATGTTATATGAGGCATCTTCAAAAAGAATTTTCAAGACTTATTTAGAAAATTTCTTTCTTCCTTATCTAGCTTCCTTTTGAAGAACTTATTTGAAAGACCAGATATAGAGTGCAATGTATAGAAGGTGTGAATCAACTAAGGTTGATTCTGTAATTACACATGCATCATGCTAAAAACTATGCTAATAATATTTTTCCCCTTAAGAAATGCCGTCGCGCACAAGAAAGACCGCTAGCAAGTCTACCGAGCCGATCGGCGTACCTCGCCATCAACTTGCCCCACGTCATGAAGACAGCAGCAGTGGTAGCAACGATCCAATCAGGGATCTGGAAACCCATGTTGATCAGCTCCGATCAGAACTCCATCGCAGGAACGACATATGGGTCGCGGATGGAGAAAGAATAAATGAATTAAGAACAGATATCCACTCGCGGAACGAGATCTAGCGCTCGACTAGGCGGTTAACTCTCGTTCGCTTGCTTGGGCTAAGGAAGCTAAGGCTCGAGCCCGCGTGGAGGAGCTTAGCACTGCCATAGACTACTTGCAAGTGTATTGTAATACAATACATGAAGAAGTTCATGTATTGTATTCCCAACTGCAGCCCAACGTACCTGTGGATCTTGTCGGGATCGAAGCCGGACCTTCTGGGACAGCGGGAGAAGCCTTTGGTGGTGAACTAGACCTTTTTAGGCCTCCTCCCTCTATGAAGTTGATGGATGAATGGTCTCCTACTCCCGACAGCGAGGCTACTAAAAGTGACAAGAAGCAAGAGTAGTATAGTGTAGAAGTAGTAGTAATGTATAATAGGTAATGTAATCCTATTGTAAAATTCAAGTCTATAACGTTACCCTTTTCAGTAATGTAAATGGATGGTTTTCTTTGGCATATTATATTCTCCCAAATGTTTGTTGCCTTAGATGCCTTCCAAGACTCGTTCACAGGATGGAGCAGGGACCTCCAGTGGGAGGGAAGCAACTCCGAACCCACCCCCAGTCCCTCCAACATTAGCTGAGGCCATCGCTGCCTTGGATAACGCTATGGCCGACAACACCCGCTTTCTGCGGGAGATGGCGGGTCAACAATTACAACAACAAGGCGGGCGAGCATATCAGCAAGGACCCCGTGAAACATCGTATTTGGATTTCTTCGAGACACGCCCTCTGTTGTTCGTCAAGGCGGAAGATCCTCTAGAAGCGGATGAGTGGATCCGCGTCATTGAACAGAAGTTCGGGCTTCTCCGATGTATGGAGATTCAAAAGCCCATATTCGCAGCACAACAATTGCGTGGCCCTGCCAGCACCTGGTGGGGAAATTTTGTAGCCATTCAACCGGCTAGTCATCAAATAACTTGGGATGAGTTCAAGTTGGGTTTCCGCGAGCACTATATACCTGAAGGGGTGCTCCACAAGAAGCAGGAGGAATTTATGAAGCTGAAACATGGTGGGGATACTGTCACTCAGTATCTCAATAAATTCAACCACTTATCCCAATATGCTATCGATCAAGTCAACATGGATTTAAAGAAGAGGAATTGTTTCATGAGAGGTCTTAATGATCGAATGCAAAGGAAGATGGCCACCTGCATTGATCTTTCCTACGGAAGGGCTGTCAGTACTGCACTGGCAGTCGAGGCTAAATATGAAGGCTCTCGAAAATCCAAGGGTTATGGAGGCGACAAACCCAGTCAGGGGTCTGAGAAAAGGCAAAGGTTGGTAATCTGACCTTTCAATCTGAATCGCTCTTCCCCACGTCCACCCTCCCACCCTTTCAAGCAACCGGTCTTCATTCGCCTCGCCACTGCCCCTACATCAACCACTCAGCCGGGTGCCCCTAGCACTCGTTTCACTGCCCTTCCCAGCTCTTAAACTGGTTGTTTCAACTGTGCAAAGTCTGGACACTTTATCAAGGACTGTCCATACCAGAAGCAGAATCGATCAAGTAATCAGCAGAGTTCTGGGAATTCCGCTCAAGGAAAGGAAATGCGGCAAACAATACCGCGGGCAAGAGTACAAGGAAAACGGGGCGAATTTATTATACTCAAGTGGCCAAAACATCGGACGGCGAACCGGTTATGATGGGTACGTTTCTAGTGGCCAATCACCCTGCAATTATTCTTTTTGATTCTGGTGCTTCACATACTTTCATAAGCAAGAAGTATGTGGAGCAACATTGCATTCCATACCATGAATCAAGGGAAGGGTTTAAAATTCATTCGCTTGGGGGACAAATATTTACTAAAGAAGTGGCTTTCCAAGTGCCCATAACATTGGCTGAACGGGACTTTCCTACTAATATGATTGTTCTCAAAGGCCAAGATACAGATGTAATTCTGGGCATGAATTGGTTGGCCCAACATAAAGCTATTCTCAATACAAATTTGAGAACTGTCAAGTTGAGTTATGACCAAGAAGAAGTTCTCTTGACCATCCCCGTAGCCATTCTAGCTAAACCAATTGGCAGAGTATATGAAGCTATCAAACCGGAGATCCAAGATATTCCGGTAGTATGTGAGTTCCTAGACGTCTTTCCAGAAGATTTGCCCGGACTACCTCCAGAAAGAGATGTAGAATTTGTGATTGAGTTGAAGCCCGGTACAACTCCTATTTCTAGAAGGTCGTACCAAATGCCTCCAAATGAACTAGCAGAGCTCAAGACCCAATTACAAGATCTACTAGAGAAGGGATTCATCCGGCCAAGCTCATCACCATGGGGTTGTCCAGCCATCTTTGTTAAGAAGAAGGATCAAACACTACGGATGTGTGTGGATTATAGACCCCTTAATGATGTTACCATCAAAAATAAGTACCCTCTTCCATGGATTGACATTCTATTTGATCAACTGACTGGAGCGAGGGTCTTCTCTAAGATTGACCTCAGATCGGGCTATCATCAGATCCGTATCCGGCCCGAAGATATACCGAAGACCGCATTCACTACGCGGTATGGTTTATTTGAATATCTGGTTATGTCTTTCGGACTAACAAATGCTCCTGCCCACTTCACCTATCTTATGAACTCAGTGTTTATGCCCGAGCTAGATAAGTTTGTGGTGGTATTCATTGACGATATCTTGATATATTCCAAGAATGAAGAGGAGCATGCTCGGCATTTACGGATCGTGTTGACGCGCTTAAGAGAGCACCAATTATATGCTAAGTTCAGTAAGTGCGCATTCTGGCTGGAAGAGATCCAATTTCTGGGGCATGTATTATCTGCCAAGGGATTGCGGTGGATCCCAGCAAAGTCAAGGATATTTTGGAGTGAGGATATTTTGGAGTGGAAACCCCCAACCACTGTACATCAAGTCCGAAGTTTCCTTGGACTAGCTGGCTATTACCGCCAATTCATACCAGATTTTTCTAAGCTTGTGAAACCAATCACAAGTTTATTAAAGAATGATACTAAATTTATTTGGTCTTCAAAGTGTAATGAAGCCTTTGAACAATTGAAGGTATTATTAACCACTGCTCTGGTATTGGCTCAACCAGATATTGAAAAGCCCTTTGATGTGTATTGCGACGCATCAGGTAGTGGTCTCGGCTGTGTTCTAATGCAAGAAGGCCGAGTAATAGCTTATGCTTCAAGGCAGTTGCGCCAACATGAGGAACATTATCCAACTCATGATCTAGAGTTAGCTACAGTGGTTCATGCCCTAAAACTCTGGCATCATTATCTGATGGGGAACATCTGTCACATTTATACAGATCATAAAAGTTTGAAGTACATATTCACCGAGTCAGAGTTGAACATGAGATAGAGGCGGTGGCTTGAGCTTATTAAGGACTATGAATTGGAAATTCACTACCACCCAGGCAAGGCTAATGTAGTGGCAGATGCATTAAGTCGCAAGGCTTCCTGCCATTGTCTGACGATGAAGACTTCTGACATTACGTTATGCCAGGAGATGGAGAAGTTAAACCTGGGAATGATCCAACATGGAACCTTAAATCAACTACAGCTTGAGTCAGTCCTTTTACAAAGGATAATGGATGCTCAAAAGGATAATAAGGGTATGAAACACATCCATGAGAAGATAAAGGCTGGAAGAGCCAAATGTTTCAAAAAAGACGATCAAGGTATTGTATGGTTCAACAACCGCATAGTTGTGCCAAAGAATGAAGAAATCCGCCAGCAAATATTAGATGAAGCACATCTTAGTCGCTATTCTATCCATCCTGGAAGCACTAAGATGTATCATGATCTAAAACAACATTATTGGTGGACAAAGATGAAAATTCAGATTGCAGGCTATGTGGCATGATGTGACACCTGTAGATGTGTCAAAGCCATACATATGAAGACTGTTGGTCCATTACAATCTCTACCAATACCAACATGGAAATGGGAAGATATTAGTACGGACTTCATTGTGGGATTGCCCAGAACAGTAAAAGGGTATGATTCTATTTGGGTTATAATTGATCGGCTTACGAAAATTGCTCATTTTCTGCCAGTCAAATCATATTACCCGATCCTCACATACGTGGAACTGTACGTTGCTCGCATTCTCAGTTTGCATGGTGTTCCAAAGACTATAGTGTCGGATCGTGGACCTCAATTCGTATCCAAATTTTGGGAAGAACTTCACAAATCTTTGGGTACTAAGTTGCTCCACAGTTCGACCTATCATCCTCAAACAAGTGGGCAGACTGAAAGAGTAAATTAGATACTTGAGGACATGTTACGAGCTTGTGTTCTAGAATTCCCACAGAAATGGGATGATTGTTTACCATTAGCGGAGTTCTCATACAATATAGCTATCAAGAAAGCATTAAGATGGCACCCTTCGAAGCTTTGTATGGCCGATGGTGTCGTACTCCGTTAAACTGGTCTGAACCAGGTGAGAGAAGTTTCTTTAGGCCAGATATGGTAAAGGAGACCGAAGAAAAAGTTCGGCGAATAATTCATAATTTGAAGAAAGCTCAAGCTCGATAGAAGAGTTATGCAAACAAACGGTGGATGCCCTTGTACTTTTTGGTTGGAGATCATGTCTACCTAAAAGTTTCACCGATGAAGGGGGTAACACGTTTCGGGGTAAAAGGGAAGCTTGCACCCGGGTACATTGGTTCTTTCCCTGTACTTGAGCAATGTGGACCAGTGGCGTACCGACTTCAACTACCCGAAACCTTGTCTGCTGTACATAATATGTTTCACGTGTCGCAATTGAAGAAGTGTCTTCGGGTTCCTGATCGAACCATTGAAGTGATGGATGTTGTCCTAGAACCAGACTTGACATATTTGGAGCATCCTATTCGAGTCTTGGATCGAAAGGACATAATTACCCGAAGAAGAACTCTCAAGTTTTACAAGATACAGTGGAACCAGCATTTAGAAGATGAGGCTACATGGGAAACTTAGGACTTTTTAGAAAAGAATTTCCCAGGCTTTTTAGCCTCATGTAATTTGTAAAGTGTATACAATTGTTGTAATAAAGGAGTGAGCCCCAAACCACCCCTGCCTTGTACCAAGAATAAGGAAATAAAAGCGTGAAGCATTTCCTTTTCCAATACTTACCCAAGGACTTTTAATCTCGGGACGAGATTCTTTTATGGGGGGAAGGATGTAACACCTCTGGTGTTACTGTTACTAAAACTTGAGCATAACATCGTAAGCATGGGCATATCATGTGTTTGCCACACCTAGAGTGCATTCACTAGGCAAAAATTTCAAACAAGTTGTATTGATATGACATTTTGTAAATAAAACCCTAGAATAGGGAACCCAACCCTACATTAGGTGTAATAGAGAAACAAGGCTTAAACAAGATAAAACTTCAAAACTTATTAGAGATGATCATAAAATGTCACCTTGAATACACTTATGGGATATCCAAACCCTAGAAGTATCAAAAACTCCAAAAAGAACCCTGGAAAACCCTAAACCTAAACCCTAGGGGGCTAAGTGCAAAATTAGTGCACTTTTGGACTAAAGTGCAAAAACTATGAAGTTAAGATGTCTTAAGTCATATGGTTAACAAATATGTGAATTTGCAAGTAAAACTTTGAGATTTGGACCTAATTGCAAAAAGTCCTATTTGAAACCTATGGGCTAAGTCTGAATTTCAGTGGCATTGGCTCAACTTTGGAGCCCTATATCTGTCAAGTTATAAAGTTTTTGCCCTAGGTCACCACATCAATTTTGTAGATCTATGAAAGGGGAATAACTTTACTATAGAAATCATGCCTTGGTACCATGAAGAATTTTGAGAAAATTCGGCCCAAAGATGGGCTGTTAGTCGGTTTTTAGGATGAAACATGGCCACCAGTGGTATTCGCCGAACTTAGGGCTCGTATTTAAGCATGATCCAGTGAGAATTTGACTAGGGATGCGATCACAAAGATGAAGATGGTTGATAGGACTACAACTTTGGTGCAGAAGGATGATGAAGTTGTCATGTAAAATTTAGAGGAAATCTGCCTTGAATCTGCTCTGTCAGACCAACTGAATGCACTTTGCGATGGTACAGTAACAGGATCAGGCCGCCAGCTCAGTCCCTCGCCGCCAACGAGCCGCACGCGATTTGTGCCTTCGCCGTCTTGATTCATGCTCGGATTGGTTGGATAGCGCCTGGGGCTGAGTAAATATCGTCGCCGTGGATATATTCCGGCCAATAGTTTGCTCCGGCCACCGTACCGAGCTTGTCACGGCCTCTTCGGATGAGCACGCCGGTGACAGCCACCTCATGGCCTTGCGCCACGTGCCTTGGCACATCCACCGTGTCGTCGTGACTCGCTATAACCCTCCGTCCATTGCCCGGGAGCTTGCCACAGTAATCGAACACTAATCGCGCGCGCTAGTAACTCCTTGATCCTCCGGCCGCCGCGCGTCGTCGTCTAATTCACCGGTCGCCGCTCGCGGGCTCTATAAATTGAGCGCCCTCGGCTCCATCATGTAACCAAGCAGCTAGCGCACCCACCCGCACCTCAAATCCTCCACCAGAGAGCTCCAATTTCGCATTTCCCCCAACCCACTCTAGAACACCGCTCAGTTTAACCTCGTCGTGGCCAGCCCAATTCAGGTCCGGTCTCGCCCTCTGTGTTATTGTTTCAACACCCTTGCTTGCTCTTGATGCTCACCGACCCGCTCAATTGAGCTAGGTCCCCATAGATCATCGGGAACACGATCAGTAGTCCGTGATACTCACTGTCACCGTGGGCACAGCAGGTTAGATCACCATTCATGAAATTAGTTTGGGGAAAACGATCCTTAGGTCTCGAATTTGATTTCTGCCGAAGTAGGGCGCCAGCCATTGAGTTAATCGGCCGGTGAGGGTTCACCGGAGCGTGGCCCGGCGTTGTTCGTCGTCGTGAGCTTCAGGCGGTCCAAAACTGTTCATGCCTTTTCTTTTTCCTTTTCTGCCAGAACTAAAGAAACTGTAGAAAATTGTAGAAAAATCCTAAAAATACCAAACCGATTTTGCTAGGCTCCTAATTTTTTATAGAATTTAATAAAAATAGTTACTTGATTTTAGTCTAAATAGGAAATTATAGAGTATTTAAAATAGCCAAAAATCTTATTTCTGGATTTTTAGGGATTATGTAATAAATCCAAAATTCACAAAATTTTTAGGATAAACTTTAAATAATATTTAGAAGTCTTGGGTAAAGTTTGGTATGATTTGGACCATGTTTGATGCTTAGAACCCAAAATCCTAGCCCCTGCCCTATGAACTTCACTATTGACTCCAGAAACCCTAAGTTCTCGGAGATCCGTGAAGGAAAATTGTATTCAAGACTTTAGATAATAAACTTTTATTATCTTTGCACTCTCATAAGCATTACATGGGCATTCATTATTTTGTATGGTTATATTTAGAAAACGAAGAAGAAGTAGAAGTGCAAGATGAGAAGACTTCACCACCACCACCTAAGGAACATCAGGCAGGCAACTGTTTTTATTTTGATATCTGCGGAACAGAGCCTGATTCACCAGTAACACAAGGCAAGCCCCGGTGCATTTGCCACCTCCTTGTTACTTTTAAATTCTTTCTCACTTGCTTGATGCATTAGGTGACAGGAGTTGTGTGATAAACCAATTCTTGCATTTCCTTCCTTGGATTACTTCTCCTTAAATCCCTGTTTTACAAAAGGTTTTTATTATGCTTAGCTTTGCTTTAGAAAAACAAAATGTTTTGTTTTCTCAAAAGTTGATGTGGCAAAGCGGGTGGGATGTTTTCGAAAATAAAACTTGATGGTTGATCCATAATGGCCATGATGGATTCAACATCGGAAAAGATGTACCTCTGCCAGGTACCAAACTTTGGGTTTGAAATGATTAAGCTAAGACTAGGCGGGTGACTTGCACGAGAAGAGAGTCTCGGTATAGTGTCTCCGTCTGAGTCGATTAAGGACCATGCCGATGTAGGCTTGATGACCGAGGACCCTTTAACTGGTCACATGCCTCGTCTGGGGTAAGCTTTGCCTCGGGCAGACTAATACCAGAATAAGATACCACACAATGGGAGTGGAGAGATGGCGAGAGTAGCGTGTACCCTCCGTGGCAAGAGGCTGGACGATGGTGTATATGTGCTCTCAGTTGTCGTGAACCTGATCTGGTCTTAAGAATCCCGGTGGCGAGTTGACATATGCAAGGGTTAAGTGCTACATATGTCGTGTGATTGGAGATCTTCAGCTGAGTATAATCGATTCGGATCGCCGTAACTACGCGGTTATGAAGACTTGGTCACTGACCTATATGTAGAAATCCAGTAAAGATGAAGGGTTGTTAAGAAATTGGCTAGTGCAGGTCAAGTGATTGAATTAGGGTAGATAGAACCCTAGCTGCAGGTAATCTTTACTTAACCTGACAAATAAAACTGGATTTTTAAGGATCCACTCTTAGTAAGCATTTTTGCAAACAGAGTCATTGATTATTGATAAGCTAAACCTTGACTCCCTCTAGCCAGCATACCCTTGAGAGTCTTTTCTTTAGTCGGGTAAGACTTGCTAAGTAATTCCATACTCAGGGCTTTATCCCATGTTGTTTTAGGTGAAGAAGCGGCAAACTTTTGTTGCTTCTGTTCAAAGGTGGTACCAAAGGAAGAGCATCCAGACTAAAGCTGCGGGAGGAAAGGATCCTCCATAAAACTTTTTGTTTAATACTTATCGGGAGGGGTTTTTGCCTCCCATGGTTTGTAATAATAATACTCATCACTCATATAATATGTTCTGGTCTGTAACTATATAACTCCGTCTTACTTTTCAATAAAGGTAAGTTAATGTAATTGCTTCCACATTTTCGTATCTCCGATGTGTTATAATGTCTGCTGACGGGTGAAACGCTCTTGGGAAAGGTGAGGAAAGTAGATACCGAACTTGTCAAGTGATTCAGGGGCACCTGCAGGGTTGTCTGAGGTCCGTTGGACAAGGACAACTGTAGGTGGGCCTAATGATTTGAGAGGTTCCGTCACATGTGTGGGACCAGGCCATGACTCGCCCCCAGTCTCAGGCAACTACTCTAGGTCCACAGCAGCGCTCGACTCTACCACATGGGCGGGTCCGTTGCCGCCATATGTCTAGAGAAGGTGATATACTCCAAGGCATCAATAGTAAGTCCGGACCCCCATGGGAGAGCGCTGGACCCCTGGATATACAGTCCGGACCCCCAAGGTTGGTCCAGGACCTCCACATGTGCAAGCCGGAACCCTGGAACGAGAGCCGGACCCTCCCCCCCCCCATATGGGGTCCGGGCCGCCCACATTGGCGTCCCAAGGTCAGAGGACAGAACATACTCGGGCCTTGAACAGGACCCAAGCAGGGGTCCGGTGCCGACACGTGTCCGGACCTAGTCTGGTGGGTTCTGGACTTGGCCGCATATACTCCTGCTCCCCGCTCAGGCGGGGATCGGTCGCTGCCACGTGGCATACTGCACGCGGCTTAAGCCAATGGGCGGAACCTAGCATGACGCCTCTGGGCTACGCGCGCCTTCGCATTCATTACGGATAACACGTGCGCCGGTCCAGCCCACTGACAGGTGGCGTGCGTAGTCCACGATACATGGGCTGCGCTGTTATTCACCATTACTCGTACGTTTCGGCTATCAATGCTGCATGCGGTCATCAAGGCTCCCGGTGATTACTCAGGCGTTACCAGCATTAGTTACACACATAATGTACTCATTCCATTATGCTCCTGGGCCCGCATGTCGGGGCTCAGCATCCTTGTATGTGCCTCCCTTAAACTATAAAAGGGAAGGCACACAACGTTACAGGGACAAGCTCTCTAGGTTTTTACACAGACTCACACACTCACACGCTCAGACATTCTCAATACTACATACGCATAGTGGAGGTAGTGTTTTACGCTCCGGCGACCTGAACCACTCTAATCCCTCATGTCCTCATTTGTTCATCCACCTTCCAATAGATAGGCAAACCGCTTAAGCCCCCTCCTCATCTTAGGATTAGGGCGGGTGCATTCCGCCACCCGGCTAGAGGATTTTTCCCTCAGACATTTGGGGCTCTAGGTAGGGGTCTTTGGCTTTAGGTTTTTCCCTATTTCCTTGCTCGGCATGATGGTTCAGATTGTTGAGCACCGCGGCTTGACTCCTGAGGACTTCGTGATGGAGGAAGAAGCTGCGTCTTCCATGCCACGGGGCTCCAACCGCCCTGCGCCTGGTGCTGCTACTATGCACGCTGCGCGGCAGCACACTCCCGCACAGTCGTCTCGGGCTCCATCAAGGGCTGCTCCCGGTGCGCTGTCTGCAGCCAAGGAGTTGTTGCGCTACCCTCCGAGCTCCAAGGCCTCGCCGGGGGGCCATGAAGTAGTGGCGTGACGATGTCGACCGTCTGCTCGGCATGGCGCATTCTAGCTTGGCCAGGCCCAGGCCTCGGTCATTCCATCATCAACGCGAGGCGTCGACGTCAGTGCGCTCACCCTCGGTGAAGGCTGCACCGACTGAGGACCTGAGGGCGGAGCTCAACCGCCAGTGTGAGGGCGAGGATGCCCCAATTTCTCTAGAGAGACCTGATGACCTGCGGACAGAACTTAACCGCAGGCGTGCGGGCAAGGATGCACGAGTCTCTCTGGAGAGGGCGCGTGAGCGCCGGCTAAACTTCGAGGGTCACAACCTCGATCAAGACTTCGCTCCTCTTGCGCCACAAACTCCAAGGAGTGCCCGAACCCACACGGGTGTCCCATTGGTCGGCGTGGGCTATGCCACGCTAGCGGATCACCTCCGCATAGTGACTTGGCCGTCCAAGTTTCAGTCGCATGTGCTAGAGAAGTACGACGGTACGTCAAACCCGTCGGAATTTTTGCAGGTTTATGTCACCGCCATTACGGCAGCTGGTGGAAACACCACTGTGATGGCAAGTTATTTCCATGTAGCCTTGATCGGACCGGCCCGGACCTGGCTCATGAACTTGACCCTAGGGTCCATCTATTCCTGGGAGGAGATCTATGCATGGTTCATAGCAAAGTTTGCCAGTGCTTATCAGCAGCATGGTGTGGAGGCCCACCTCCATGCCGTAAGGCAAGAACCCGGGGAGACTCTTCGGGGTTTCATCGCTCGCTTCACCAAGGTACGTGGGACCATACCCTGCGTCTCCGATGCCTCTATCATCACTGCTTTCCGATAGGGGGTGCATGATGAGAAAATGCTGGAGAAGCTGGCGACACACGATGTGGAAAGCGTCACCACGCTCTTTGCTCTGGCTGACAAATGTGCCAGAGCTGCTGAGGGCCGTGCATGGCACTCGGCACCACAGACCGGAGTTACCTAGAGGGGTGGCATGGGTCCCGCTACCCAGGGTGGTAGCAAGAAGAAGAAGAAGAACCACAACCATGAGAGGCGCAGTCTGCTGCTTTGGTCGTTGCAGCTGCGACTAGGGGCCGGAACGAGCGCGGCAAGCGCCCCTGGCCATAGGGAGGCAACAGCGGCACATGCCCTGTGCACCCCAACAGTTTCCACAGCGCTTCGGAGTGCCGCGAGATCATCAAGCTCACGAAGCGCGTCAGTGAGCGACGCGAGTAGGCTTCCAGGGATGGTTTGCCGCCCCATGGCCGAACTGGCAACGAAAAGGTCGACGAGGGCGACGCGCCCGTGGGAGAATGGGACCTCGGGTATCAGTCACCTGAGGGGGTCCTGAAGGACGTCTTCACTACTCTGACTCCGGTGATGACAATGACCGCCGCAAGAAGCTGTACGTGATGTACGGTAGGAGCTGGGAGCTTACCTCCCACAGGAACGTCAAGTCCCTGCGCCGAGAGGTCCTTTTGGCGGTCCCAGGGGTCCCGAAGGCTGCTCCACATTAGTGGTGGAGGAGCACCACCATCTCCTTCGGGGCATCTGACTGCCCCGACAACATGGCAGGGGCCGGTATACTATCGCTCATCACCGCCCCTGTCATCGCCAACATGCGGCTGCACCATGTTCTGACTGACGGTGGGGCTGGGATCAACGTCATCAGCCATGCTGCATTCAAGCAGCTACAGATCCTAGGGTCCCGACTGGGACCCTCTCGTCTATTCTCAGAGTGGGCCCACAGCCGGTGTATCCCCTTGGGAGCATCGCACTCCTGGTAACATTCGGGACCGAGGAGAACTTCCGCAGAGAACGTCCAGTTCGACGTCGTGGAGGTTAACCACCCCTTCAATGCCATCATTGGTAGACCAGCCCTGTACCGGTTCATGGCCATTGCCCATTACGGGTATTTGGTCCTCAAGATGCTGTCCTCGGCTGGGGTCCTTACCGTGCGGGGTGACCACGCCGCTGAGGTGGCGGTAGTCGAGAAGCTGCATGTGGCAGAACCTCCGAGTTATTGGGCCCACATGCACCTGTCATTGTCCCAAAGACCTCAGACGGCTATGCATGTGCATCAGATAACTTAACAGGATCTGTCCGATTGCCCCAAGGACATCAGATAAACCACTTTCAACCAGAACCGCGGGATTAAGTAACACAAATCACACACACCAATATTTTTGCAGCGGAAATCTTATTACCAAATTTTACAAGTTACAAAAATTTTACATTATTTTATCGGAGTGATTACAAAAGTATAAGTTTGAAATATATGCTAGCTCAAACGACCATCCTCAGTAAGAAGTATAGAAGGGTTACTTAGACTTATAAGAAGGCCGAGCCCACCGGCACTTAACACCATCACAGCAGCACAAGGTTAGACCTGAAAAAAAACAGGGAAAAAAACCCTGAGTATGGAATTACTCAGCAAGACTTACCCGACTAAAGAAAAGACTCTCAAGGGTATGCTTGCTAGAGGGATTCAAGGTATGGCTTTTCAAGAATCAAAGACTCTGTTTTGCAGAAAAGCTTACTATGAGTGGATCCTTAAAATCCATTTTTATTTGTCAGGTTAAGTAAAGTTACCTGCATCTAGAGTTCTTTCTACCCTAGTTCAAGCACTTGGCCTACACTAGCCGTCTTTTCATCATCCCTTTAGTTCAGTGGATTTCTACGTGTAAGTCAGTGACCAAGTCTTCATAACCGCGAAGGTATGGCGATCCGAATCGATTATATTCAGCTGAGGATCTCCAATCACACGACATATGTAGCACTTAACCCTTGCATATGTCAACTCGCCGGCAGGGTTCTTAAGACCAGATCAGGTTCACGCCAACCGAGAGCACAGATACACCACCGTCCAGCCTCTTGCCACGGAGGGTACACGCTACTCTCGCCATCTCTCCACTCCCATTGCGTGGTATCTTATTCTGGTATTAGTCTGCCCGAGGCAAAGATTACCCATGACGAGGCATGTGACCAGTTAAAGGGTCCTCGGTCATCAAGCCTACATCGACACGGTCCTTAATCGACTCAAACGGAGACACTACACCGAGACTCCTTTCTCGTTGAAGTCAACCGCCCGGTCTCAGCTTTATCATTTAAAACCCAAATTTTGGTACCTGGTAGAGGTACATCTTTTCCAGATGTTGAATCCATCAAGGCCCTGATGGATCCACCATCACAAGTTTTTCTTTTTGAAAACATTCCCACCCACTGAAGCATCACTTTTGTTTTAAAACAAAACATTTTTGTTCACTAAAGCAAAGCTAAGCATCAAAAATTCTTTTCAAAATGGGTATCAAGGAAGGGTAATGAATTTTCAAGGAAGGGAATGCATCAACGGTTTAGCACGCAACTCCTATCACCTAATGCAGCAAACAAGGTGATAAAGATTTTAAAACACAAGGAGGTGGCAAATGTACCGGGGCTTGCCTGAATAACACTAGGTTAGTGTTGTTAGACGATGTCCACTTGACGATCATCCTTTGTTCTGATACTTGTTTCATCGGTCCATCATCATCACCATGCGGAGTAGCCCGCGCTTGGGGTCAACTTGGATTGTCTTCCGCATCACGCGATTATTTATCGTACCTCATGAGATGCATGATGCACATGTATGAGCACGAGTATAACAAGTATAATATAGATAATCTACACTAAAAGGATGAAACACTTAAAACCAAGCATTAAGCATCATGGATATCACCGTAGGGCATCGACTACATCCATTAACCAAATTGACATATTACACTAGAAAATTTATTTTTATTCCTAGCTTTTTATTAACTCTTTAAACTATGTATCTTAATTACTTGATTTACCGATTTATCTAAATCGATCATCACAATATACGCATGCTAAATTAATAACATTTATCGAGACCAATAATTCTATTTACTCTATTAATAGACCTAGTTAACGGGAATACGAATCAACTAACCCTGACTAATTCAACGCGATAGTCGCAAGCACGACGATGGGTTCCGGTTGACGTCAACCAGGGGTCTTCTTTTCTTCGGTAAGCGATTGCTGAAGATCTTTTCCTCGACTGGATAATTTTGACGAATCAAATTTGAGTCGCGCAGGATGTTCGAGCTTTTTGTCGCGCACTTGGTGAACACCATGCTGTTGGCTCCGTCTTCACCCGACTCTTGAGATTTCTTGCTGACACGCGGAACGACGACGAGATTGAATATGGAGCGAGCTGGCAAGGACACGAATCTAGTGAGGGTTCTAGCGACGACGAAGTCACGAGCAAAGAAGGACGGGTTTAACAGCTTGACGGCAGACGCGAGCATGCGCGAAACCCGATAGATGAGAGCGAGTGCGCCGCAATGACAACGAGCAGACGCGCGAGTGTTAACGCGAGCCAGCGACAAGCACGAGTACTGAGGTAGAACCGACAACACTCGGCGAGCACGCAACAAGGCACACAACCGCGACGACAGTCGAATTGGCAACAGAGTGTTGGCGAACTCGACAAACACGACCACGGTCGTGTGCTGATGCGGTCAAGATAACTGTGGCTAACGAGCTTGCGACAGAAGCGATGATGGTGCGGGACGACAAACTGAAACAGGGACACGGTAATATGGGGCTTGATTCAGCGCGGGAGCTCGACGCGGAAACTCGACACGCCGTTGCAAGCAGAGAACTTCGCGCGCACAATAGAAGAGCTCGACACGCTGTGGCGAGCAGATAAAATTCGTGCGCGCGGCAAACAAAGAAAGAGCGAGTTGTGCGTGCACAGAGAGCTCGACAACCCGTAGCAGGGCAAACGCAGTCTGAGCAGGGGCGCGAGCTGCACGCAGGCACGCGATGACCACGGCAAGCTGGAGATGCGACACGATGGAGTTCGGCCGACAGGCAGCTTGTTTGCAGGGACTAGCTTGGCTGCACACGAAGAGAATCCAAGCAGGGCTCCAGTAGCAGAGATAGACACCAAGCTTGAAGACGTGGCTACGCGCGGGAGCTGGAACAACGCGCGGCATGGACAGAGCTCGATGGAGCTGCGCGCGGCGCGCTAGGAAAAAGCAACAGAACGAGCGCGCGGGGGAGCAGAGAACCACACACACATAGAGGAGCTCCACGGCGAGCTTGGAACACAAGAGCGCCGCACAGAGAAGGACTGGGAGCCACGGCAGAGGAGGACACCGAGCTCAGCCAGGGCGTGGCGAAGAAGGAAGCTGCAGAGGCAAGCGAGCTGGAGGCCGGGAGGGCGCTCGGCCATGGGAAAACTGGGAGTAGAGCGTGGTGGAGAAGACGCAGGGCGCCGGCGCGAGGGAGCTTGAGCGCCGATCGAGCAGAGGAGCTAGGGCAGATGCCAGGGATGGGCGTGACCAGCCATGGAGCTTGGGGCTAGGCGCTGTTGGGAGGTAGTGGAAGGGAGCTCCACGAGCGGGATCTGAGCAGGGGAAGGTCCGGCCGACGGCGTCGTTGGACGAGCAGGAGCCAGGGAGGAAGAAGAACGCAAAGAGCAGGGAGACTTGGCGACCGAGCACCAAAGAGCTACAGTGCGGCGGCCATGGAGCCGAGCAGAAAGAGGAAGAAGCGCGGCCATGGGTACCAGCGAGCGTACCAGAGAGAGGCTGACGCGCACAGAAATCAGGGAGAGGAGTGCTGGAGATGGAATGCGCAGAAGCTCGGTGGAGCAGAGGGCAAGCAGGGACGACGCGCGGTCGAGCCAGAGGTGGGGAAGAGGAAGATGGCTGGACGCCATGGGCGCGAGAGGAAGGGAGCAAGAGAACTGGGCGTTGGGGAGGCTGGAGGAGCTCTGGAGGAGAGAGGAGCGTGTGGAAGAAGAGAAATCCAGAGCGCGGCTGTGAAAAATCCGAATGGGAGAAGAGAGAGCATCGGGATAAGAAGGTCAGCTTGGCGGTGAGAAAAATCAGTGAACGGCGGTGGCTGAAAAAATCGGAGAAGGGGATAGAGATGGAAGAAGGCCAGTTGCGCGTGAAGAAGAACGACGGCGGGATTTTTCTGTCCACGAACTGAACAGCGGCTGCGGATGAGCGCGTAGGTGGAAGAAGATAAGTACAGGCGGCGGTAGAAAAATCAGGGCGTGGAGATAGGAACGATGACGCCAGGAAATATCGAGTGAAATAGATAAAGATTGAAGGAGTACAGAAAAGATCAACGAATGCGATAACGATTGTAGAGATGATTTTTAGTGATAACTAAAGGATCGACAGTACTTACGACATGGTTTGATTTAAGAAATACTTTGAAACCAGATGAATTTGTATCATTAATTTACTTTTTGAAGATTTAGACCTGGGCGAGAAACAACAGACTGAATTAAACTGATTTCGGCACTTATAATTTGTTCTGCGTGATTTGACCAAAATTAGCCGAAACCAGATCCGCAAATGCATACGCGATTTCGTCGCCAAACAGCGTGCCCAAGAATAAATTGAATTATATCCTCGCACACGATTTCACTCAGACGACTCACGATTCGGATTATTTTGCACCGAATATTTTAGTCGTTGAGTTCAAATTAATCTGTCCAGGATAAAAAGGCGTAAAAGGAGGTCGAGCTTCTGAATTCGGATTCGCGCGGCGATGAATATTAATTAATCATCGGACGCACCGATTTTCAATATGACGATGTTCTGAACAGCACGAAAATTTAGGACGAGCCCAAATAGATGAAAATAAAAACGATGTCGCACTCGCGACACACGAAACAGATGCGATATTAAAATCGTGATGAATGACGATAGTTAGACCTTAGTGTCCGTCTTATTCACTAATGTCACGTGCTTAAATCCGTACTCGTTGTCGAGCGGAATATAAACACATGGGGTGTTACATTGCATGCCTTGGCGGCAGAAACTGCTCGCCCGGACAACGGAGGGAGGGACCCCTCAACCTCCGGTACCAAGGCGCCTACCAAGGTGCCAAAGGTGCAGCCGTCCGGAGCAGATGGTGGACCTGTCAAGACCATCCAGGTCAGCGTGGACTCCTCCCTGACCACCCGCATCGCGGGCAATCTGGAGGAGAAATAGGAACTCGCGCTCGTCGCCTTCCTCCGAGCAAATGTCAACATTTTCGCATGGGAACCGTCGCAGATGCCTGGGATCCCTAGGGAGGTGATTGAGCACCATCTGAAGATCCACCCTGATGCCAAACCGGTGAGTCAGAAGCCTGAGAGACAGTTCGTTGCGCGGCAGGATTTCATCTGTAAGGAGGTTCGGAAGCTGCTAGACGCTGGCTTCATCGAAGAGGTTCATCACCCAGTGTGGCTGGCTAACCCAGTCATCGTTCCAAAGGCAAACGGGAAGCTTCGGATGTGCATCGACTACACCAGCCTTAATAAGGCTTGTCCCAAGGACCCGTATCCACTTCCACGCATAGATCAAATTGTGGATTCTACCTCTGGGTGCGACCTCTTGTCCTTTCTAGATGCCTACTCTAGTTTCCATCAGATCTAGATGGCTAGGGAAGATAGGAAGCATACCGCTTTTGTAACAGTGGATGGGCTTTACTGCTATGTTGTAATGCCCTACGGTCTGAGAAATGCCTTGCCAACATTTGTACGGGCGATGAGTAAGACCTTCAGGGACCTAATTAGGGACAGGATAGAGATATATGTCGATGACATCATGGTCACGACTAAGAGGGGTTGACTCTGGTGGAATATCTGACCCTGGTCTTTGACAAGCTGCGGGCGACGCGCACAAAGCTAAACCTGGACAAGTGTGTCTTTGGTGTCTCTGCTGGAAGGTTGCTGGGATTCCTGATTTCGCACCGGGGCATTGAAGCAAACCCAGAGAAAATTAGGGCAATTGAGGCGATGAGGCCTCTGGCCCGGATCAAGGACGTCCAGAAGCTTATGGGGTCCCTGGCCGCCCTTAGCCACTTCATTTCACGGCTGGCTGAGAGGGCGCTACCCTTCTTAAAGCTCCTACGGAAGTCCGGCCCATTCTCTTGGACTGAGGAGGCAGAGCAAGCATTCTAAGAGTTGAAGCAGCACCTTGTGTCCCCTACCAATACTGGTAGCTCTGGAGCCAGGGGAGCCTCTGTACTTGTACATTGCAGCGGCTGCAGAGGCGGTGAGGATGGTGCTGGTCGTCGAAAGGATGACGCAACATTCCTAGGGGAGTCAGGAGGTTCCCCTAGGAGAAGATGGTGGTCCGACCACCATGGACCTTGAGGACCCGGGGCCAACCATAGGGGTCCGGACCATACAGAGGCCGGTCTACTACGTCAGTGAGGTCCTCCATGAAGCAAAGGCCAGGTACCTCGAGACGCACAAGCTTCTCTATGCTGTGCTTGCCACGTCCAGGAAGCTGCGCCACTATTTCCAGGCACACAGGGTTGTGGTGGTGACCTCCTTCCCATTAAGGGCCATCCTCCACAACTCTAACGCCATATGTAATATCGCCAAGTGGGCTGCGGAGCTCGCTGAGTTCCAACTGGACTTCCAGCCTCGCCATGCTGTCAAGAGTCAGGTCCTGGCTGATTTCATCGTGGAGTGGACCCCTCCCGCGAGTGCTCCTGGGGGTCCGGATCCCAATTCGTATCCCACACCTGTAGAGCCTAGGGTTCCGGTCTTCACCGAGCCCCACTGGATGCTCTTCTTCAATGGGTCCGCCATACAGCAAGGTGGCGGTGTTGGGGTGGTCCTCGTCAACCCAAGCGGAGATCAAGTCAAGTACATGGTGCACCTTGAATTCAAGGCCACCAACAACATGGCGGAGTACGAGGCACTGATCTTTGGCTTATCTGCGGCCCTATCCCTAGGGATCTGCCAGCTCCTCGTGAAGGGGGACTCCTAGCTGATCATCAAGCAGGTCCACGGGGAATGTAGCTGCAACAAGCCTAGTCTTGCAGCTTACCTCCTCCACGTGAGGAAGCTGGAGAAGGACTTCACGACCCTGGAACTGCAACATGTTCCTCGGGCTGACAACTCAGCGGCAGATGAATTCTCCACGAGGGCATCAACTTGGGCACCCATGACCGAGGGCATCTTCGAAAGACGGCTGCTGAGACCTACCGCCCAGGTTGCCGAGTCGGGCGAAGGGGGCGAGACTAGCACCTTGAAGCTAGCGGTCCTAGTGGCGTATTATCAGTAGAACCCACCAAGGTTTGTGTAACACCCCTGGTGTTACTATCACTAAAATTTGATCATAACATCATGAGCATCAGCCTTTGCATATGTTTGGCACACCTAGAGAGCATTCACTAGGCCAAAAAATTTCAAACAAGTTGTACTGATATGGCATTTTGCAAATAAGACCCTAGTGTAGGGTACTTAACCTCAAGTAAGGATCTGAGGGGTAAAACAGGAGCCAAATAGAGAAAACACTAAAGTTTAAAAGTGATAATCATAAAAAGTTACCAAGGATGGACCTACATTACATTTACACCCATGAGATGCCAGAAACCCTAATTGAAACCCTGGAAAACCCTAAATCCAAACCCTAGGGGCCGATGTGCAAAAATAGTGCACTTGTGGACTGAAGTGTAAAAACCATGTTAAATAAGTATCCTAAGTCATTTGGTTCACAAATATGTGGATTTGTAAGCTAAACCTTGGATTTTGGACCTATTTGCAAAATGGACCCCATTTAGGGTTCTATGCTAAGTCTGAAATCAGTGTTATAAGCTCAGCTTTGGAGCTATATAACTTTCAAATTAGTAAGAATTTGCCCTAGGTCACCACATCAACTTTATAGCTCTATGAAAGGAGAACAACTTTGCTTAAGAGCGTAAGCATAGTTATTGAGAAGAAATTAGAGAATAGTGAGCCCAAAGATGGGGTCTGGTCTAGGGCATTAAGCTTGGCCCGGAGCTCTGTTGTGAGGGCCTCCCTCTGGCTCAGGGCCTCCTCCCTCTTGGTCAGTGTAACACCTCTAGTGTTACGTGAACTAAAACTCGGACATGTCATCATAAGCATTTGCATTAACTTGCTTGTTACACCTAGAATGCATTCACTAGATCAAGATTTTACAATAAGATGATGTTGTGTGTAGAGTAGAGGACTTAGTTAAGGACATAAGCTTAACAGGAGTAGGTCATCTCTTGAGCAAGTAACAAATTGACTTGGAGTCTTTGAGTGCTAAAGGCAAGTCCTAAAGTCTATAGCAACCTTGTTTCCAAAGATAGGTCAAGTGGAAGAAGCACTTAAGGGGCTGGAATAACTCTAAACCTTAACTTGAGCTTTGCTTGGAAGAGATGGTTAAGTAAAGCAAATTCTAAACCAAGGACACTTTGGACATGAGCTTCATATACTAGAGTTGGATTTGAGATTAAGGTGTCACTTGGCTTTTAGGAGTATGGATTGAGTTGGTAAATCACTAGATGAGAAGGAGTCACATTTGAAACCCTAAACTAGCCCAAAAGTGGAATTCAAAATTCAGTAAGAATTGGTTAGAAGTTCATATACCAAAGTTGTATAGCTTGTAAAAGTGAATAACTTGTTATTTGGAGATTTCCAAGTTTTATAGAGAAAATTGGAGTAATTCACAAAAATTCAGTTTTGGGTTCATTTTGGAATTCCTGAAAATAATGTAAACTAGTCAACTTTGAACCCTTGTAACTTCTGATCTAGAACCATTTTGAAGATGGTCATTACAACAAAGTTATAGAGCTACATGAGGAGTATAAGTTTGGTTGAGTCACCTAGCTCTAAAGCTATTTGGAACTTAGAGAAAAACTTGTCCAAAGTAGAGCTAACAGAGTTTCTGGATTCCAGACTTGGTAGAATTTAGAGTTTGAATTTCAGCAATTGGAGCAAACTTTGAGCTATTGTAGTTTGGAATACAAAAGGTTTTGGTTAATGACCACTATAGCAAACTTGTAGAATAAGTATAAGAGAACAACTGTTATTAAGTGTCATAGCCCTGGAACTATATACAACTAGGAGAAAAAGGTGATCCAATGTGAGGCTGTGAGACTTTTGAATTTCAGATTGTGAACAGTGTCTCAAATCAGATTTCTGTGTTTGGTAGCAGTTTTGGGAGCTTTTTGTGACTAATCCCTAAGGATTTAGGCTGAGAGGTCCATAAAGGAATTGAATACCATATGTTGGGGAACAACTTTCTTTAAGTGTGCTTGGAATGATCCTATACAAAAAGTGGAGGAAAACTTAGCCAAAGTTGGATTATCAGATTGTTGTTGACCTAGTTTATTCAGAACTAAAAGTCTGAAATTAGTATTTTTACTGCAGTTTTGGAGCTGGTTTGTGGCTGTTCTATAATGTTTTGTGATGTGATGTTTATGGAGGAAGTAAAGACCATATGATGTTGAACAACTTTGTTTAAGTTAGTTTGACTTGGTTTTACACTAAAATTGGAGAAAAGGTGGCTCGAAGTTGAACTATCAGATTGGTTGGACTGAATTTGTGTTCAGACTCTGAAATCTAAATTTCAGGTTAGGGTGCCTTGTTTGGGGCTGTTTTGTGGTTAATCTGTGTGGTTTGACACTATAGTTTCCATAGCAACGTTGGAGACCACAGTAAGGTAAACAAGTTTTCTATAGTGAGACAGACTTGGTACTACATAAAAAGTGGAGTAACAGGCTCCTAAAAATAGATGGTTAGTGTGTTGGTGGCTGGATTCTGTTCAAAACTGAAAATTTGTTTCAGGGTTGTGTTTAACTAACTTTGGAGCTCTCTAGGAATTGATCCATGGGGTTGTGAGCTATACTCTATATATAAAGTGGAAGACCTTATGTTGGTGTATAAGTTTTGTGTGGTGAGAGTAGTCTGGTGCTACATGAAAAAGGGAGTAAAATACCTCCAAAGTTCCTCTATCAGTGAGAATGAAGGATGGGGGAGGTGTGTGGCTCAGTTCAGTTCCTGAAATCTGTATTGCAGCATATGGTGCTCAGTTTGGAGCTGTTTGGTGATTAATTTGAGAGACTTTAGACTATAATTTCTATAGTAAACTTGGAGACCAAATATTAGTGAACAACTTTATTCAAGTAAGATTGTCTTGATACTACACAAATGTGAGAGAAAATGGTGCTACAAAACTCCTTGACAGAGTTAGTATGGGGATGTTCAGTTAGCTGAGACAAGATATGTTATTATTTTTACTCAACTTCAGTGCACCACAACTCTTGTTCTGAGCATTTTCAGCCATGGAGTGTTATACCAAGTAGGAAGGGCTATAAGTGAAGAATAATTTTGGTTAAGGAAGATTGACCTGTTGGCATATGGAATTGTAAGAAACCAGGGTCTGAACACGGAGGTCTGCAAGGGACCAATGTTGTGTTGATTCAGTTCACTGTTAGCTTGGTTTAGAGTTTTTCGTTGGATTTTTGGAGCTGTTTTGTGTCTGATCCAAGGGGTACAAGACTAAGGACCCCATGGAACATTGTTAGAGGGTTAGTTGGTGAACAAATTTCATTAAGGTTGATTCCCTGTTGATGCTTGGAACTAAGAGATTGCAGGGGGTGAAGTGGAGGGTTTAGTAGAGTTATGGCTGTTCATTGTGCTCCAAAAATATCTGCAGTAAAAGATCTTCCTCCACTACGGCTCCAGGTGTTTCCAGTGATGGTGTGGATAAGTGAAGGCTGGGCTGGGGCTGGGTTGTGAGACTTGGTTTACTGGATAAGGATGGTATTGGACCTGTTGCTGAACTGATCACTGCCGACATCACCCCCCTTCCTATCCTTTTGTGCTAGCTGCTACGTGCTGTCCATGCACTACTGTTGAGTGTCCATGTTTGTGGAGCTGCTGGCACCATAGGGGTCCTCCTTCATCATGTGTTGATGAGCTCCACTGCATCTGCCCTATATTCAGTGCCTTGGGGCTGAATTCAGTGAAGTTCTCCTCCCATACCCTCAAGCTCTAGCCAAAGTTGCTGCTTGTGCTTTGTAGTTCCTGTGTTCATGATAGTTTTAGTTCCCCTCCTCAGCCACCAGATTGATCTGCCCTTGTTCATCACAGCCAACTCATGTCTGGTGACCATAGCAGCAATCCTCCCACCTCACCGTGGCCAGGGTTCCTTGGAGATTGTCTCGGTTGTGTTGTGCCCGTTCCTTGTTCCTCACTGGTCAGTGAGTCTCTCTAGGTCGGCCATTCAAACTCTACCGCCGTGAATAGTCCAGAACATCATCGGCCGCCGAAGATCGGTGCCATGGACAGCTTCACCGCCGACCCTCTACATCGCGCGTCCCCGGCCAGTTTCTTGGGAGCACCATGGTTGTGGTAAGATGCTTATGCTCCCCATGTTGTTTGATTGAGTTCTATCGCAGGGATGCCACGGGATCGGGCTCACCGGACCAAGTGCTCTGCCGCTATCGTCGGTAGTGTGGTTCCCGTGACTTCGTGGATCGATTAAGCACATGCTCGGGTTCGCCATAGTCTAGGGAGTAGGTTGGTGGCGTCACTGTCATGTACGACGAGATGCTATGGCGAATCCGGCGCCAAATCACCAGAGTTGAGCGGTGCCGTCGGGGTCGGGCTTTTGCAAAAGCACCAAAGTTGAGGGACCTACGAAAAAACTGCCTGTGACTCGGCCAAACAGTGGCTCGGAGTCATGTCAATTTAGTTAGAGCGCAGGGTCCTTTGTGCAAAAGCCCAGACGCGAGCGCGGGCTCCCCTGTCGTGGGCCGGCTCTGCCTGGAGTTGGGCCCCATGGGCTGATTTCAGCCTTGAATTAATCGTTTCCCTTTATTCATTTACCCGACAACTTGGAAATGATGCCAAAAATAGTAGAAAATTCCAAAAATCATGGGACAAATTTTGTTGGATGTCTAAAATCAAGAGCTCTCTGGTAAAGTTGGTTTTAGATCAGTTAGCAAATTTTAAGTGAAGTTAAGGTGCTCATGGAAGGACTATTGGAATTTTTGAAATAAGAGTTGAGCACCAAAAATCATGGAAATTTTTGGAGAAACTTGTTATCAGAAGCTGATCACTTGGTCAAAGTTTGGGGCTGTTTGGAAGTTTTTTGATCTAGAAACCTTGTAAGCCCCAAAATAGATCGGTTAATCGCTAATCAAGTGTGGGTTAGTGCTTTGGAAATTAGATAAGTTTATCTAGGGAAGAGATGAAGTTGCTTAAGAAGTTTTAAGCTTTTGGATGAGATATAAGTTGGACTGATTCCCTGGTTTATCTAAGTGAATTCAAATTGGTCACCTTTATTAAGTGCTAGGTTGTGTTGAAGTATGTGTATACTTGTCATGTACTTATTTAGGAGTATTTATGTTTCCCACCTCTTCTTGTGAAAGTTTGCATTTCATATCATAACATAAGCATACATGTATTTGTAATTGACTTGTAGACCAACTAGAAGAAGGGGTGTTTGAAGGAGGAGTCTACTCCAGTATCTGTTGATCAAGTGGAGGAGCCATCTAACTAAATAGTTGATAGAGGGATCTGAAGCCTCTTCTCTGCAACAAAGGCAAGCCCCGGTGCATTTGCCCTTCCTTGTATTTTAAAAGATTTTTATACACTTTAAGTCTAGTGAAATGTGCATTAAGTTTATAGGAGTTGCTTGGAAACCCTTTGATGCTTTGACTACCTTGATATCCATTCCTTTTATAGGTACTTCTTTGGAAGTATCAAATATTGTTTACAAAAATGCTTAGCATTGCTTAGATCTTGTGGATAGAGGTTGTCTTTTGCAATAATGCCTAGCTCAGGGGTTATCCTAAGGAAGGATGGCTTCTACCTGCAAGAATATTTTCATCAGGAGCATGGTGGGATCTTACTGCAAAGTTTTCTATAATGCTCTTTTCATCCTAAGGAACACAAAACAATCCTAAGGGTGGAAGTACTTAACTCGAGACTTGGGTTAGGAACAGGTGATGCTCCACCCAGGTTAATTAAGGATTGGATGCGTATGTAGGCCTGTATGATCAAGGACTATCTTAACTAGCCACATGCCCTGGATATGGGACAGGGTAAGCTTGAACCCGGCTATTCCATACATGAAAAGACAATCGTGCACTGGGAGTGGAGAGATGGCGAGAGTGGCACATACCCTCCTAGCAATGGACCGCCTAAAAGGGGTGGTGTGCTCTCGGGTGGCGCGGACCTATTCATGCAGTGGAGGATCGGTGGGAATGGTAGACATATGAAAGAGTTACGAGAAACATATGTCGTGTGGTTAGAGATCCTCAGCTGAGTAAATCGATTTGGATCGTCGTTATATCCCCAAACAGTGGAGACTTGATCTCCGACCTACAACCTAAGTCATGATGTAAACATTATGAGTAAAAATGATCTTGTATTGATGAGATGGTGAAATTAGACTAGATGCAATCAGAGTCTATTAATATTTAATCTGGCGTTAAAATATTGAAAGTAAGGACTCACTTTAGTAAGCTATTTCTGCAAAAGTATCTAAGTTGATTCTTGCTCAAGCCTTTCCTTGATTCCTATTTAACCAGCATATCCTTGAGAGTCTTTTTCCTTAGTCGGGTAAGAGTTGTGAAAGTACACTTCGTACTCAGGGTTTTCGAACCCATGTTTTTGTAGGTGATGAGGAGTACTCTAAGTGTTCCTGTGGCTGGAGGGCATTTCCAGTTCTGGAGGAGGACTAGCTAGGTTTATGTATAAGCTTTGGAGGGTTTCTACCTTCCTGCTTTTGCAATAATTTATGCACTTTGAGTATATCAGGACTTGTAATAAATATTACTCTTTCGAAACATGTAAAACTTGAGTTTTGAAAACGTAAAGAATGTTTGTGAAGTCTTCCGCTCTTATCTCCGAAGTGTGTATATCGAATGTGATTACTGTAATATGCATGTATGGTGGGAGATCCTTGGGATGATGAGTTCAAGTTGTTGAACTCGTGATAGCCTTGTTAAGTTACCTGGTACACGTGCATAGCCATCTGAGGCCAGTAAGGCAAGGATTGGTGCATGTGGGCCTGATAACTTGGAAGGGCTATCACTGCCAGCCTCTTCTCCTGTCGTGATGCCTGTAGCTCCCTGGCGAACACCTTCTAGAGGTCCCTTTTGTAATCTTTGCGATCCCGTGCGAGTTTGGACCGCTTAGAGGCGAACTGGCGGGACGCCGCCTTGGTGCGCTCCTCCAGCTGGGTGCGCCAGTCGCTGAGGCGCTGGTGCTCAGATTCCAGCGCCTCCCATTCCCGCCGAATGGCTGCCTCGGTTTCATTGAGGACTTGGTGGGTGCGAGACAGCACCCTGGGAAGGGGGATTGGCGCCACAACCGGCTCGGCACCTGACCGGAGCCACTGCCCAAAAATCACCTCCACCTCCTCTAGAGCAGGCAGAGGGACAGAGCTGGACGTGCCTCGTTGGTCACCCCTGGTGTCGGGAGCGGGCGTAGGTCCCCCAGCTGGGACCTCCTCCGCCACCGTGGCGCCGCCTGACGCTGGTGCCACCATAGTCGGATCCCCATTTGGGACATGGGGGGCTGGTGGCGCTGTCCCGGCGGCAGCTGGGTGCGCTCCGCCGACACCACTCTCAGCAGATTCCTGCTGCTGAGAGCTAGACCCGCTGGTGGACCTAGTATCTTGTCACACCCGGTTTTAGAAGGCAAACCGAATGCGAACCATGTACGTGCCAGGATCAGTTATTCACGTACACAGCAGTTACATAATATGGACATCATCACACAGTGCTCAAATAGTATTAAAAGGGGAAATAATAGTCGATTACATCATACGTCTGAGACGTCCATATAGTTCTTACAATAAATCAAAGTGCGGAAAAGAAACGTAGATAACACGGCCTTCACAGGCAGCCGACTGGGGGTTGCCGCTAACCCACGCCTAGAACTCGTCATAGTCTTGGAACTCCTGGAAGTCTCCTTCCACAGCTTCATCTTCTCCTGAGCAGTGGTTGCAATGCTGACAACCTGGAGGGGGGGGGATTGGTGTGTAGAGCAAGGGTGAGTACACATCAACATACTCAGCAAGCATCCCGTTTGGCTGTAGTGGACTAGCTTTATGTGGGGATAAGTCAAGCAGTTGCTTTTAGTTGGTCAGGTTATTATTTACTAGTAGAAAGCCAGGTTTTAACATTAACCCAAGTTATTAGCCCAATGTATCCTTTCCAAACGGAAAGAATACCACTTACCATTACCATAATCATAATCAGAACCATCAATCTCATTGCCACCTGTACCAAAATGTCTCTGATCAAGTATCACTAATCTCTGGAGCTCCCTTGGCCGCTCATAACCGCGAGCACGGCTGATATATCAGTTTCATAACACTCTGCAGAGGTTGCGCACTTTACCCACAAGCCGTGATTCCCTCTTGCCTCGGGCTGATCAAACCCTTAAACATTACCAAGGTGAATAGGCAGGGTCTCACTACGTAGACTTTACAAAGATTCCCCGGGGCTGTAGCCACCCGTTAGGTTTCCTAAATGTACCGCACTCCTCCCCAAGGGACAAATCAACCTTGGCAGAGCGAGCCGCATACACCGAGCCCCATTGACGGCACAACGGCTAAGCGAACTACACCCCGGTTCCTCTAATTATTCAGCTAAGGGCGTCCCATTCCACCCTCATGGTTGCACTGTTTTCCCGGGCGGTCATCCATTGAACAGGTCCTTACGGAGAGGCACTCGAGAAACCGCTCGAGTCCCCTTAAATGCCACAAGTATGATCATAAATAAGAAGGGGAAAACATCGTATCACAGATAATCACATCACGTTCATTGATTAGAGTTGAGCAATAGCATCAAACTAAGCAGTAATAATCCGACCCAAATAGGTAAACAAGGACATGGATAACAAAAGCTAGTCAATCCTTAGGTATAAATGTGTAATGCGGGAGATGAATTAAAGAATGAATAGGACAGAGATAGGTCAAAGGACACTTGCCTCCACCAACCGACTGCTGCTCAGGGGCTTCTCCTGCGAATTCCTCGGGCTCTTCGACCGGATCGTTCTCTATGCGAGCGCAAACATACATACATCCACATATTTAATACAAAAGAACAGTACACCATACAAGGGAACAGGTAAAACGAAAATGCATCAAGTATGACATTCGACATCGCATTTGTTATGGTTAGAAAGAAACGGGAAAGATCTCGCAGGGGGTTAAAGTTTATGCACTAATGATCAGTTACAATTGGTTCTTAACAAAAGGATTCTGTTATATATATACTAATGGAAACCTAATTATTTTAGGTTGATCAACATTGCACGAGATAAACAATTAACTACGTGAATCAATAGCATAACGAAATTTTAAATTAAACTTCCTATTTTCCATAGCATAAACAATGATTAGTCTACCTAAAATAAAGTAATTATGATCACAGAAAGTAAATAAAATAAAATAAAAAAAATAAAAAAACAGAGGGGGGGCGGTTGAACCGGCCCTAGGGCGGTTGAACCGGCCCTGGGCTGGGCGGCCGAGCTGGGCGGCCGGGGCGGCCGAACGCGGGAGAGGGCGGCCGAGCCGGCCGGTTGAACCGACGGCCAGGACCGGCCGAGCTGGCGGCCAAGGCCGGCCGAGCTGGCGGCCAGGGGCCAGGCGGGCGGGGGGGGGGGGCGCGGCCGGGGGGGCTGGCCGAGGGGCTGGCCGGGGGGCTGGCCGGGGGGCTGGCTGGGCGCGGCCGGGGGCGGCCGTGGCCGGCTGGGGCTGGGGTTGGCCGGGCGGCGCGGCCAGGGGCGGCCGAGCGGCCGGGCGGGGGAAAGAGGAGGGGAGGGGGAAGGAGGGAGGAGGGAGGAGGGGGAGGGGGAGGGGGCTCACCGGTGGGGGCGGCCGACGGCGAGGGGCGGCGGCCGAGCAAGGGGGCGGCGGCGGCGGCCTAGGGCAGGGGGTAGGGCGGCGGTGGGAGAGAGAGAGGGAGAGAATGAGGGAGAGGGAGAGGGGGTTTTTGGAAAAAAAGAAAAAAGGGGGGGGTGGGGGCGGTTGGGCCTTTTTGGGCCCAAGAGGGGGGGCGCGCAGGGGGGCTTGGGCCGGCCGAGGTCGGCCCACGGCACGGGAGAGAGAGAACAAGAGGAGAGAGAGAAAGAAAAAGAGAGAAAGAAAAGGTTTTTGCTTATTCTCGAAATCCGATATTTCCACATGAATGCATTTGCACCTTCAAAGCAATCAAAAGAAATGCAAGGTTCGGCATGGTGCATCAAACAACATAAAGTATTTTTAGAGTTTTTCTTACCCGGGAAATCCAAACCGAATCCCGCTAAAACTTTGGAAAAGGTCAAGGTTTAGCGAGGGGAAAAAGAAAAGAAAAGGTAACGCCCGAATTTTGGCGAGTAAAGAAAAGAAAAAATTCAACTGCAAAATTCGGGGCGTTACATATCTGGTGGAGGAGGTGCGACTTTGGGAGCGAAGGGGGAGGAAGCCCTGGCAAACAAAGGATGGGTTAAGACCCGTCGGCATGATAATTAGACTCACGGAAAAAAGGGGCTACAGTGACTTGGGGCCATGGACTTTCCAGTGACCCTGGAAGCGGGACGACCGCCGTTCCTGTTGCTGTTTCTGCACTAGCGGCAGTTGTTGCTGTTCCTGTTGTTGCTGGTGCCCCTAGGGGTGATCACCCCTAGAAGGTGGCGGTGGCGGCGGCATCGAAGGACTGGCGCACCTCTGCGCAACCTGAGCCTAGGAGCCGGCCTCCTTGGCCCCACCAGTAGTTCTCTGGCGCTTCTGGGGGGTCCGAGACAAGCGACCTATCGGCGCGACGCAACCTCCATCGCCTCTCCTCCTCTAACCCCCCGGAACTACCTGGGGTGGAGGCATTGCTCGCAGCCCCTTTGCCCTTGTCCAAGGGGCCGGGGGCCACGGCGGGGTTGGCGCTGGGGACCCCCAACCGGTACACCGGGGATCTGGATCCCACGGAGGGGTCCCGGCCTCCAGTTTGGCGAACTGCCACGCTGCTCTTGTCGAGGGTCGGCAGCGTGGTCAGGACCGCTGTTCGCAGCCCTAGATCATCATAAAGCGTCGGGATGTCCTAGGGGAGTATCAAGGATTCGGGGATAAAGGACTCACCAGTAATCCCCTTCACCAGGAGTTCCAGCTCCTCCCAGGACAGATCGGTACCCGGCCCAGGCTGGATCCTGCCGATATCATTCGGACCAGTGAACCAGTAGCACAAGCACGACCTCCTCTGCAGCGGCATGACCCAATGCTTCAGGAAGTCGCCGACCACATGCATGGAGGTCAGACCACCGGTTGCCAAGTTCTTGATCCTGTCCAGTATGGGCAGGAGCTCCGGCAATAGCGATGGCTTGGTCCTCCAATGCTTGTGGTCGAGGGATGGCCCGTTGCTCAACAGGACGAGGCGGTCGTTGGCCTTGGCGCTGGTGATCACCCAGTCGCCACGCCAGTTTTCCCACCTCGTGCCGCCGAAGGTGGAGATGTAGGCTACGGCTGAATCCGGCCTCGTCTAGAAGTAGTAGGCACTAAGATGGTCCTTGGCCTTCCCAGACTTGACCAGCACGAAGAAGTGGCGGAAGAGAGAAGTACAGGGGGCCACCCCTACGAACATCTCGTAGAGGTGGACAAATATGGCCGCTTGGAGGATGGAGTGGGGTGTAAGGTGCTAAAGTTAGAGCCCAAACTCCTCCAACAGCAGCAGGAAGAAAGGCGAGATCGGCAGCGCCAACCCGCAGGAGATGTAGGAGATGAACAAAACGAACTCCCCGGCGGTGAGATCACCGAGGGGAGCCACGCCGGCGCGAATCCTTTCGGCAAGCCCAGTGCGCTCCACCCGAGCAGGCCGCGCACCAGATTGAGCGCCGCCTCAGTCTGGTAGCGGTCGGGATGAGCTAGCTAAGCCATGGCAACTACAGTGGCGCGAGCGTAAAACTAAGGAGCGCGAAGGCAAAAGGGCACAGCCGGTGGCGCGGGCGTGCAACGAAGAAGCACGAAGGCAAAGGGGCGCAAGCGATTAGGAGAGAATGCGAAAGGGTAACAGCTGCATGTGGAGGTGAACCCTTTTTCAAGGAGACCAGAGTCCTCTCTCAAGGAAACCCTTCCGCGCGCCCCTTAATCGCCACAGGAGATCTTGCCCGACGGGCACCAAGGACCAAGACAACCTAGTCTATGACACGGGGGCCCGGGTCCACAAGTCATGCAGCTGGTGTGTCGGTCTTCGAGTGCGAAAAGAGCGAACCGCCGCGCGGGGAGCGAACGACCACACACGATCACGCACCACCTCGAGGCCACTGTAGAAGGATATTTTTAACCAAGGCGACGGCAACGAGGCGCCCCACGCATGGCCCGACGAAACTGCCAAACATGGGGGCCGTGGGTCAGTCGGCCGCGGGGATAGATATGACAGTCGACATGACCAAAGGCAGATTGATAGCGCGTGCGTCGACAGTTGCGCTGAATTAATGTGGCGCGTTAGTAGGCGTGCTAAGATGGCGCCCCAATCACCGGTCATGCCATGCTGAGGCGAAGTACAAGCTTTGGCCCCACCTGTAGGCTTGCATCCTCCCCTATGGCAGGCCAGGGGGCCACTCTCGGTACCCTGAAACTAGGGTACCCCTTACTACTGTATAAAGACGCAGTGCCCATGCGGCTATCTCTTAATCACGTGGTAAAGGTGTTGTGTGTGGGACTAGGCCATGACTTGCACCCAGTCTCGGGCGACTACTCTAGGTCCACAGCAGCGCCCAACTCCACCACATGGGCGGGTCTAGAGCTGCCATGTGTCCAGAGAAGCTGATATACTCCAAGGCATCAACAATAAGTTCAGACCCCCATGGGAGAGCGCCGGACCCCTGGATATACAGTCCGGACCCCCAAGGTTGGTCCAGGACCTCCACATGTGCAAGCCGGACCCCTGGAATGGGAGCCGAGCCCGCCCCCCCCCCCCCCCCCCCCGCCCCCCATATGGGGTCCAGGCCACCCACAATGGGGTCCCAAGGTCCCAGGACATAACATACTCGGGCCTTGAACAGGACCCAGGCCGGGGTCCGGTGCCGACACGTGTCTGGACCTAGTCTGGTGGGTTCCGGACCTATCCGCATATACTCTTGCTCCCCGCTCAGGCGGGGACCCGTTGCTGCCACGTGGCATACTACGCATGGCTTAAGCCAACAGGCAGAACCTAGCACGATGCCTCTGGGCTACGCGCGCCTTCGCATTCATTACGGATAACACGTGCGCCGGTCTAGCCCACTGACAGGTGGCGTGCGTAGTCCAAGATATGCGGGTTGTGCTGTTATTCACCATTACTCGTACGTTTCGGCTATCAATGCTACATGTGGTCATCAAGCCTCCCGGTGATTACTCAGGCGTTACCAGCATTAGTTACACACATAATGTACTCATTCCATTATGCTCCTGGGCCCGCATGTCGGGGCTTAGCATCCTTGTATGTGCCTCCCTTAAACTATAAAAGGGAAGGCACACAACATTACAGGGACAAGCTCTCTAGGTTTTAACACAGACTCACACGCTCACACGCTCAGACATTCTCAATACTACATACACATAGTGGAGCTAGGGTTTTATACTCCGGCGGCCTAAACCACTCTAATCCCTCGTGTCCTCATGTGTTCATCCACCTTCCAATAGACAGGCAAACCGCTTAAGCCCCCTCCTCATCTTAGGATTAGGGCGGGTGCATTCCACCACCAGGCCGGAGGACTTTTCCCTCCGACAGTACCAAAAACTAAGCTTATGTTGTTTCTCTCGTTCTCCTAACATGTTAAATCTAACTCGTCTAACCATGATTGGTAGAGGCAACGCTGGATGCAGGTGAAGGGGGCACTCCAGAGGGAGTTGCGTTCGGACCGGAAGCTGGCTCTATTTTCTTGGGATCCTCCTCTCCCTCGTAGCCTGCGTCATTAGCGTCCATGTCTTGGTGGTGCATTTCTAGGTGAGCGTTGGCCTCCGCAAGCTCTTCCTGCACATCGTGGAGCTAGATTTCTAGGATATCGATGGTGTTATCCAGGATTTCCACCTGCTGCTCCAGAGTCAGGACGCTGGTTCATCTGTTCCACCAGTAGATCTTTCTCCACTAATTCTTAAGACAAGTCGACTATGAAGTCCTCCCGATTATCGAGGGTGATCGTTGTAGCCTGAGTGAGCCCAATGAGGTGTGTCATGGCATCACTTTGCAAGGCCTGCAGGCGGTACAGTGTGCTCATGCACTAGACGGTGATCCTCCCAACCTGGTCAGGATGCATGGCCCACACATCCCTCTCGTGACTCACTCTGTTGCACCACATTGGGTCATCCCTCTTCTCGGCGGGGAAGAGTCCAAGTGGGCGCATCATCATCTCCATGGGGCGACATCTGCTGAAGGTCGTCAAAGCTTTTAGTGCTGCGGCCTCAGTGGTGTCGTCCGCCCTGAACCCAACAGTCTCGGAATCTAGGGAACGCCACCCAGGCTACAGAGGGTGAGACTTCAGGGTCAACAAAACCCTAAAACGTTGCACCCGATGCTCCTCGTACAACTACACCATGTACAGAGGGGGTGTGGGGTACCTAGCGGAGCAGAGCACCTCCCACAGGATAGAGGGAAAGCCCTCTCGAGAAAGGTAGTCAAAGCTGAAGCAGGTGTCTCCTCCATCGATGGGGGTAGGTGAAGACATATGGGAAAGAGAGTTAAGTGTAAGTGCTAAGGTAGCGGTAAGGAGGTAAGCGTGCTTAAGTTAAAGGAGGTGGGTCAACTTAGATTAATCTATTTTAACTCATTTCCCTGTTACTCATTCTTGACTAATGTTGCTAGGGGTCATGATTTAATGCATTCTCTTCAACTTTTAATTATTCATGTTCTATAATGCATGCATGCATGCTTGAATGAACGTCCTCTCCTCATCATAGGGGTGCTCCTGGGGCATCCCTGCTATCCTAGTGTCGGCCTTTATGGCCTATTATATAGCCACCTATCTACCCCACTATTCTTGAGGCCTTTCGTCCTAGGTCTAACGTTCTAGTCCTGACGATCCAACACTAATTTCTAAGCAAATTTTATTTTTGAAAAGTTGGCATTCATGACTTATTGACTCCTCTGTAATGGTATTCGCTCCGATACCAGCTGTGGCAGAACTATCTGAATTATTCCAGCTTAAGCGCCCAAGTTGCACCTTAAAGGCAGCAACAGACTTAAACCAGAATAACCCATTTAGTTCTTTGGATCTCGTCTGATAGAGCCACTTAACAAGGATCAAGTACCATTAGCTCACACGAAGGTGAGACTCAGAGAGAATACAATAAACATGAAACCACAAATTAAAGTACTGGAGTTATTACATAAATCAGAGTTTGATAAAAGATAACAAGTTCTTAATAGTGTAGCGGATAATAAACAACGTCGGTGCTGAGGAATAGGGCAAGGCCTAGCCCACTACTCCTCTTGGTGCTCTCCTGCTGAGGCGGCATCCCACTCAACAGTCCAACCTAGTGGAAGGCCAAGTCACACCATCAACCATGTCCTGTTGTGTACCTGTAAAAATATGCCACAAGCAAGGCTAAGTATACTAATATTCAGCTAGACTTACCCGGTGTGAGGAGTCTACTCCTCTACCTCTAGACCATGAAGCTGTTTGGCTGAGGGGGTTTGGATTGCCAAAAGCACTAGCTGAGTCTAAAAATAATTTTAGCTTTTCCAATTCTAGCATATTTAATTAAGCTAGGTTTGCTCCTCTCTAAGCATACATGGTAACAATCATTTAGTGCAACCAACATGTTATCTCAAGAAACCTCATTTCACTTTTTACTCGATGCAGTACAATGGGTCAAGCAGTCTCATTAGCTGCAAGAAGTAGACAATTCGAATCAAGTTTTAACCTTGCAAGGTAAACCAAAACACACGACATGTAGGGGCACTCCGTCCCCACACACGTCAGCCGTCCCCATCGATTCCCCGTTCGTGGCCAGGGCTCACCGCCTTAGCATGCAATGCCCCACTGACCCCTGCTGCCGCCGTGCAGTGGATGCACTTGCACCCACCATAGCTAGCATGGGAGACCACGTCTTAGGACAAGTGAGGGACAAAGTATGTGCCCCGGCTTCAATTAGGTACTAGGCTTACTGGTTACCATATTTCCCGACATGTGTTCAGTACTTTCAAACGCTTGACTTAGGTGTCCGCACATTAATCCTTAAGTCCATTCCTATCTCATAGACAGGGCATCCACCCTGGATCCATGTCCATAGACCATCAAAGATCTCGTTATCAAGATGAATACAATCAATTCCTAACCTCGCGCGAGTGCTAGAAAAATCACACGACTTCTACCGAGATCCCTAATTAGCAAAGCAGCTACTCGACCTAGCATACTAGTATCCATCTCAAAAAGGAATCCTGAGTTCATGCAACTAGAATTTCAACCAACTCATACACTTAAGTGCACATTACAAACCTACAAACATTAAGTGTAGTAAAATAGCATATATATACGGTGTTGGGGGCCTTCGTCTTCCGAAGGTCCTCAAAAACATGATTAACAATGTTTTCCAAAATATTATGTATGTACAGGAACCTTCGAATTCAGGATGAAGTTGTACACAATATGAAAAGTAGGATCGAAACGAAGGTCGAACTAGCGCCGATGCTATGCGCAAGGGAGCTTCGGCTCAATAGCAGAAAGAGGAACCGACTTAAGGAGGAAAAGGCTATCTAGTCCTCGAAAGATTGTTATTAAGTCAATAGTGAATATGAAGGGCATGAATGTAATTTTACGTAGGCTGCGTCCTGTGCTTATAAATAGGTGAACAGTACCCCCGTACTGTTCACGTTGACTTTATTCCCTGTTGCGTTACGCTTGGATTTTCACCTTCTGTCAAGCCGAAGGTATAAATGTAATTCAATATTGTTTATGTTCGTTCACTTTAATATATAAAAGATATATAAATAATATCATATGATTACTCATGTTGTTTCCTATGTTTCTTCTTTTATTAACATATGTTGCGATGATGATGGTTAGACCTTCATGCCCTTCATCTGAGAATCATTATATCCTAAGGGAGATAATGCTTCGAAGGACGAAGGGTATTAACACTTAACATTTTATGTTGCCTTGTTCTTAACTCATAGCATTTGAGAATAAGTCCCCAACATTGGCGCCCACCTCCGGTGTACTCACTTCCACAATCTTCGGCAAAGCAACGACCTTCGTCATGCCGCCGAAGAAGACAACAGCGCCAGGGGCTACTGCACTTCAGCCACTGGACACAAACCAGGAGACTCTCTCCCTCTGAGAGGCTCGAAGCCAGAAGAGAAAGGCCACTATTCTAACATTCTAGGAGGAAGAGTTGGACCAGGACATCAGGGATATGGAAATCACTCATCAACAAGTGCAAAGGAAAAAAGAGAAGATGGCTCGACTGGTCGATCTCCAAAGGAAGATCGATGAAGCTACTGAGGAAGTCCGTCATCTTACTCAAGATGACCAACACCGAAGGCCTCAATACAGGGAGCTTCGTCAAGAGGGCTTATTCAACGAAGATGGATGGTATGATTATTTTAATCATGATACCTTTACTTTTGATGATGCTTCTCCCTTGGCAGCAGGATTGCAGGCTATCCCATGGCCACAATCCTACAAGCCACCCCAGCTACCCATGTACGATGGGCACTCGGACCCAAAGCAATTCTTGATGAGCTATGAGGCAACAATATTCTCATACGGAGGCAATGCAGCTGTCATGGCAAAGTCCTTCGTCATGGCAGTCCGGAATGTAGCCCAAACATGGTATTCTTCTCTTCGGTCAGGGACAATCATGTCATGGCAGAAGCTCAAGGATATGCTGATTACTAGTTTCCAAGGCTTTAAAACAAAGCCAGTCATAATTTAAGCCTTGTTCCAGTGCACACAAGACCATGACGAATACCTTCAGGCTTATGTCCGAAGGTTCTTGCGACTGAGGGCACAAGCGCCCACAGTGCCCAATGAAATTGTCATTGAGGCCATGATCAAGGGTCTTCGACCGGGACCTGGGGTTCAATACTTCACCAGGAAGCCTCTACAAACTTTGGAAAAGCTGCTTCAGAAGATGGATGAGTATATCTGGGCTGACAACGACTTCCGCCAAAGAAGGGAGGAAGCTTACAGATTCTCTGAGATGGCCAGGGGCTTTGGAGGAAGAATCCACCCCAGGCATGTTAGATCGATCCACAGCTCCAGTCAGAATGATGACAAAGCAAGCCAGCTTCAGAGGCCACAGCATACCTCACAGTCTTTGGGGCAGTAGCAAAGTTCCTTTAGGCCACCAGCTACAAGGGGTAGAGGCGCCAGGGGCTTCGGAGGAAGATATGGGGATCATCCCAGGAAAGTCTATTGTCTATTCTGTGGTGAGGACAAGGGCCATACTACAAGAATGTGCCAAATTACTATCTAGAAGCAAAAGGAGATCACAGAAGCCGAAGCTCAACAGAATCAGCCGAAGCAGGTCTTGCACACTGCTTCGTGCCATTCTCCCTACATACCAGAGTATGCGGGCAATCATCTTGCAGCCTCTGTTGCTTCGGCTAGCCATTCTCAGGCTTCTTGGCCTCAGCTTCCACCGCCACCACCACTGCAACCTACACATTCCCGAAGCCTGTAGCCAGAAGGGCGCCAACACTCTCAACAGCAAAGCGAATTCAGGGAGGAATCCGAAGCTCGTATAGTCAACAGCACTGTGCCAGAGTCAAAACACATTTATTGAGCAATTTCCTCCCTCTGAAATACTTTTATGTTCTATGTCATTTTGTTTTTTAGTAATGAATAACAATGTAAATCTAGTTTTAAATTCTTGTAATACTCTTTGCTTTTATCAAGATGGAATATATCTTCTTTACATACTTATGGAAACTGAAAATTGCCGAACCTCAAAAGCCATTCCTAAGGGAACGCAGCATAAAGTTCTGACGAAGCTCAAAAGTCGTTCCTTAGGGAACGTACTGTAAGTTTTGCTGAAGCTCAAAAGTCGTTCCTAAGGGAGCGCATTGTAAGTTTTCTGCTCAAAAGTCGTTCCAAAGGGAATGCAGAGCCAAATACCGCCGAAATATAAGGCGAAGAAGTTCAAAAGACGTTCCTAAGGGGATGCAGAACTTATACCGCCGAAATAGAAGGCGAAGAAGTTCAAAAGACGTTCCTAAGGGGTTGCAGAACTTACACCGAAAGATAAGCGGTGAAGCCGAAAAATAAACGGCAAAGAGATTCCAGACGTCCCTAAGGGGCTGCAGAGCTTGTGTGTTTCACTGTGGGTGTGTGGGTGTGTGTCTGCGGCATTAGCATCATTTTTGCATCAACTCATCACATCATTCCGCATAGCATCACATCATACATCATATCACATCAGTAACATGAGAATCGAACATGGAGTTGATCTTCAGAAAATGCTTCGTAGAAATGAAAATGTGCTAAGGCACAAAATAAGCTTTGAGAAATACAGGTTTCTTCATCAACCCTATCACAAAAGAAGGGATCTTTTTTCCGAAGCATGGGTATTTTTACGAAGTATGGGTCTTTTTCTTTCTGAAGCATGAAAAGAAGGGAAGGTGTTTTTTCGCCGAAGGCTCAAAAACGGTATGTATGTAAAGTTTCATGCATCGTAAAGAAATGAATTACAATAATTTACATATTCGACTTAAAGCCATACACAAATATTAGTCTTGTTACAATAAAGGTACATTGGCCATCTCAAAATGTTTTTACAAAAAGTGCTATTCCTATTTAAGAACTTTCTCAGCAACTTCGTGCAGCAATTTGTTAACAACTTCATCAACAATGGATTCAGCCATGTTTATAATGTCCAACGCTTTTTTCATTTCCAGATCTGCTAGGGAATTGAACGGTTCCAGCGGTGGAGATAATTCAGCTGAAGCAGGAAAAAGTTAATCAGTCTGAAGCCATAAAAACAATGACGAAGCTAATAGCTAATAAACAATACCTATACGTCTTTCACATTCCGCAGCTTCTTCAGCCTGTCTTGCTTCTATCGGGGCGTCATGGGTGTCTTTTTCACTTTTCCTTATAATTTTATGGGCCATCTCTCGGCCACCATTTTCCCAGACATCATTATAGAATTTTCCGCCCATCAAGGTCGCTTCAGCTGAAGGATCTTTCGTGTCATCTATGGAGAGGCAGCTTCGACTTCGGCCATGGCCTTGACGTGATCACATCCTGCTTTCTCCAAGATAGCTGAAATCCCCCGCGCACCAGAAAATGCGCAAACATCCTCGCGATCGCTTAAAATCTCTTCGAAAGATTCAGCTTCTCCACTTATCCATTCAATAACGCCTTCGGGGTCGCCTCGTATGAAGTTTTCTTTGGTAGAGTAGGCGCCCACGTTGGCGAAACTAATTTTTGTTTTCTTCACACAGTCCAAGGATTTTCCAAAACATCTTTCCTTGGAGGTGCGAAGTTCTTCAACGTTTTTCTCTAAATGATTTTTCCAATACTCGCTGATTTCTTGGTTAGCTTCTGCGAGTACACATTTTTCTTTGGTTTCGGCTAGTTGCCTCCGAAGGTCTTCAATTTCAATTTTTTGGGCTTTAGTTTAAGCCTTGAAGCTAGCTTCATCTTCTTTAACTTTGTTAACCAGAGAAATCAAGATTTTGTCTTTTTCAAGACCTTCGTTTCTCAATTCAATCACCTCTGTACGAAGGTTGTTCAGAGCCATTGTATAGCCTTCGTCTTCCATATTTTTCTGTGCCCTAAGGGCATTGCTAAGAATCAAGCCCTGCAAGAGGAGGAAAGAATTGAGTATGACAAATAAAATACCTCATTTTCAAATTCAAAGTTAATTTTTATACCTTTATGCTATTGTATGCTAGGCTGTCAGCAAGTTCATCCTTCGACAAGAGTAAAAGACCGTCTTCCAGCTTCAGGAATCCCATGCTTGTACCTATCTCCCGATAAACGAATATTTCTTTGTTGTTTGGGAGATAGTATAAGAAATCATCTTCATTACTCCCATGAAAAACCAAGGCTCCTTTTGGATATTTCAAACTTCGAGCATAGTGCCTGGCTTCTAGAATTTCCTCTTCGGACAGCTTTTTCCCTGAAGCATGTCGAATAATGTAGTCAATATTTTCATTCAAGGCTTCAGAAGTAAAGGCCCGAATTTTTTTAGGAATAATTTGTTCTGCCGATTTTTCTCCAGACACTACAGGCTCCGTCCCAATGGGCACTGAAGGCCCAGCTTCGGCTTCAGCTTGAGATTCAGTAGCTTTGGCTTCTGCTTGCCCAGTTTCAGCTTCGGCCTGTAATTTGGCTTCAGCTTGAATGATTTTCTTCGCAGGGGAAGGGCTCAGCGCCTTCATAGTCTCCAGTACAGCATCTAGCACATTGGCCATCCTTCTCCTCTTGGGGGTCGCTGCAGAAGATTTTTGCGCCTTCGACAGACTTGCCTCTGTCGGAGGGCTAAGAATTTTTGGCTTTTTTACTTCAACTTTTGGCTCTTTAGCCTTTTCAACCTTATCTTTGATTGTTCCAATTGTATGCATCTTCGACATTACAGTCGGTTCTACGGTGCTCTGAACAATCGAAGCAGTTTGTGTTGCTTCGACTGCTGAAGAAGACCCTGCACCAAAGTCAGGGACCACGGCCGGTTCAATGTAACGCGGCCGGTGGGTCAGAACCTTCATCTTTTTGCTCTTCGGCGCAGGATCAGTTTGGATGTCCGAAATAGCAACCTTCCTCTTTTTCTCCTGTCCCCGCGGTGGGTAGTGGTAGTCAGGGTACATAAAGCCAATAGCATCAAAGACTTTGTTCATTCTTTTCTTCCCCCAACCTCCGAAGGCTATGGACAGAGCATTATCTTTGGCTTTGCTATATGTTCCAAGTAGCTCATCATTGATAGCCTCGATATTTTTTAGCCAATCATCATTTGGCTCATCAAACCGGTCTCTGAACCTGAAAGTATATTTTAATCGAACTAACCCACCTTTAGTTGATTCAACAGTAATTTCCTTCGGCATATCCCAGTTCTCCACAAGCAGCCATACTCTATAGGCTATGTGCTCTTGAACAATATCCCTTGTGCCAATGAAGGCATAGACCCTGCTAAAAGCTTTCTGGCAGGCTTCGTCATTCTGATCGATTTCTACCCCTTCGGCCTGCGAAGGCTGAAGCGAGACCAGATAGGGCGTTGGATGATCTCCTTAGTATCTTCCCTTTCAATCAAATCACTCTTAACATAAAACCACTCTTCCATCCAGGCTCCAGGCCATCTCTTTCAAAATGTGGGAACTGGATGGCTTGCATTGGATCGAGCAACGAATTTGTAGCAACCGAAGTTATTATGATATTGCTCCTTCCCGGTGGCCTTTGTCTCGTACAGAAGCTCGTGCATGCTGCAAAAACTTTTTGCACTGGGTCCAAAGCTTGGCTTCTCACAGCCCAAACAAACAAACCCATCCTGATTATAGCTTCAGGCGTAAGTTGATGAAGAAAAATTTGAAATATTTTTAGCACTTCAACTAAGAACCTGCTCAATGGAAACCAAAGCCCTACTTTCAAAAAGCTTCGGTAGATAACCACCTCATTTGCTTCAGGAGCAGGAGCAGTGCTGTCCCCTCCAACCCTCACAATAGTCATGTCGTAGAAGTATCTTCCTCTCCTAGCATCAACATGACTCTATTTAATAGTCGACTTCCCAAAGATAGTATGGCTTGGCCGCCAGGGCCGATCTTCAGAATCTTCGTCTCCACTTTCCACATCATAACTATTGTTGTCACTAGTATCTTCAGATAAACCTTCCAGTGTCTCCTTAACAATCTTCTCTGTGTTTGTCTTTGCCATCGATTCAGTAAATCCAGCAATATAAGGATTCACATCATTCTTCTTTTCAAATAGCTTCGACTCTTCAGTCACTTTCGTCTCCGCAACAACCTTCTTCTCCTTGGTCATTTTTTCCTCAGACATGGCGAAAACACAACTTTAAACTGAAGCTCAAAAACCATGAAAATCTAGTGAAGGCTAGTAAGCAAGAGCTAAAAGCTTGAGAAAAATAATCCAAATGGCAGAAATAGTGTATCAAACGATACCGGTGCGAGTTCGTATTTATACGCCCAGGGCCTTGCAGCTTGGTGGGCCTCGTTTGTCATCGACTGTTGCTATTCTAGCAAAGGGAAGGTGTTTTTTCGGACCTTTAGCTTAAGGCCTTCGTTCACGTCACAGTCTAAATTCGTTATTTAAAAAATTAATATTGCGAGGGGCTACTGTTGGGGGACTTCGTCTTCCGAAGGTTCTCAAAAACATGATTAACAATGTTTTCTAAAGTATTAGTATGTACAGGAACCTTCGGATTCAGGATGAAGCTGTACACAATATGAAAAGCAGGATCGAAATGAAGGTCGAACTAGTGCCGAAGCTACGTGCAAGGGAGCTTCGGCTCAATAGTAGAAAGAGGAACCGACTTAAGAAGGAAAAGGCTATCTAGTCCTCGAAAGATTGTTATTAAGTCAATAGTGAATATGAAGGGCATGAATGTAATTTTACGCAGGCTGCGTCCTGTGCCTATAAATAGGTGAACAATACCCCCATACTGTTCACGCTGACTTGTATTCCCTGTTGCGTTACGCTTGGATTTTCACCTTCTGTCAAGCCGAAGGTATAAATGTAATTCAATATTGTTTATGTTTGTTCACTTTAATATATAAAAGATATATAAATAATATCATATGATTACTAATGTTGTTTCCTATGTTTCTTCTTTTATTAACATATGCTGCGATGATGAAGGTTAGACCTTCATGCCCTTCGTTTGAGAATCATTATATCGTAAGGGAGATAATGCTTTGAAGGACGAAGGGTATTAACACTTAACATTTTATGTTGCCTTGTTCTTAACTCATAGCATTTGAGAACAAGTCCCCAACAAACGGTTATGCATAAAACCGGGGCTTGCCTTCAATTGCGGGTGTGGCGGGAGATTCTTCGGCGACGAGCTCGGGAGCTGGTTCCCGAGCTTGCTCTTGCTGTGCCTCTGGCTCTTGAATCAAGACGTACTCTCTGTCCACGAGATTGCAATCTAATGAATCCAAATGTATGAGTATGAATGCAACATAATTATCCATTTGTACATGTCTAAAGTGCATACTAGGTTTCAAGGATTTCTTCATCTTTTTAACTTTTAAGGTCTTTTAATAGGGTAGGTTGAACTACGCCTCTGTTTTAGAAATTTCTAAAAAACCTATAAAAATTACGGTGGCTGCCTATTAGCTTACACAAGTCTGCCTCAAAAATTGAGGCCTAAAATGGAAGTGGTTTTCTCTGTACAAAAATATTAAAATTTAGGGCAGAGGGGGTACTTTGAACTACAACCCTTGAGTAGAAATGGCTTCTGCCCTAATACTTATTTTTCTGGTGTTTGTGGGTGATAATATGCTTCTATGCCAAAATTTAGCCAAATATACCTTATGGTTAATTAATGGTGATTTTCTAAAGTTTGGGGGCTTAGTTAGTGCTTTCTACTACCACTCTATTTGAAAAATGTCAAACAACAGATTTCCCAATTTTTCTAATTTCATCTTTGCGCAAGAGCAATCATTCCTAAAGTTGGTTATTTTTACTTATAGGGGATGTGTTGTATGATTTCTTAGAATATATGATCTCTCTCATGGGGCAGGGGGTGGGGTGTATTCAAATGTATATTCACCTTAGTTTTATATTTTTCCCTTATAGTACACATCATAAGCACTTAGAGAAAAATAGGGTTGCTTACTGTTTCTCACTTTTAGTCTTTCTTTTTAATGTTTAGAAGTATTGGCAATTTCCTAGTTTTATCTGTTTAACCCACTTACTGTGATATTCTGGGGTGGTTACTATTTTTATAGTGGTACAATAGTGGTCAAGGATATACTAAATTTTTCTTATCACTATTGCATATGTCCTATTATTTTTAATCATTATCTTTCTTAAATACTCAATAACTAAATAAAATCATAAATTCCAGATCTGTACTGGACTAGGGTTCCTTATACTTTTCCCATGAACTTTACCACTTAATCATGTAGGGAAAAATAATATTGTTCTGTGGTTCTTATTTTAAGTGCCCTTTTCTATTTCTTCAAGGTTTGGATAAAAACATATCCTAGGGGATAAAATTTGTTTAATCTTGGGAACTGGGGTACTTAACATTTTTAAACATTGTAACTAGTGGTCAAATATCTCCATAAATTTTTTCAAGCCTGGTCTAAAAGTTTTTCTACCAGTTTCCTTATTTTTAAGGTTTAAGGGGATTTTCTATTTAAATCAGAACTCTAAAAAGTATTATAGAAAATATGGGTACTACTATTTTTACTTGGTAGATTACATTATGCAGAGCCTAGCACAACTGGTTTGACAAATTTTGGATGAATAATCCTCAAGTTATGATTTTTCTAAGTCTGTTGTTGATTAAAAAGGATTTGAATTTTAAATGGAAAAAAATCCACTTTGTGCTTGGGTCCCTGGCGTATTTTCCCTAGGTTCCTTACAGACAGGTCCCCGGGCTACTGTTGGGGGTCTTCTTCTCCACCGAAGGTCCTCAAGGCAAAAACACCTTCGGCAAAATGATACAAAAGCTTGTTGAAGTTACCTTCAGCCTCGGCTCAGCTCCTAGAGGCAAAGCTCAATAGCTTTGGTGACAGTGCAAGATGTCGAGGGTCAATAGCTTTGGCCGAGACCAAGAAAAGAAGAAAAAAGTACTAGATAGACCTTATTAGTTTTAATTACTTGTAAACAAATGTTTGAGGGCATGAATGTAAGTTTACTGGGCTGCGTCCAGTGCCTATAAATAGATGAACAGTACCCCCGTACTGTTCACGCAGGATTGTAATCACTCTCGTGTCATTCTCGCATCTTTACCTTCTGCCAAGCCGAAGGTATTAATGTAATATGAATATTATTGATATTTACTCGTATTCACATAATATAAATGCTAATAGATTATTGATATATAATTATGATCTTTATTTCCTTATGTTCTATTGCTTAATTATTCATATTCCTATGCTAAAATGATGAAGGTATGTCCTTCATGACCTTCGTCTCAAGATCATTATATCCAAAAGGAAATAATGCTTCGAAGGACGAAGGTATTTAACCATTAATAATTGTGTTGTCTTGTTCTTGATCTATAGCATTTGAGAACAAGTGACCAACATTGGCGCCCACCTCCGTTGAACTCACTTCCACAATTACGACAATGGCTTCGCAAAGCAACCAAGCTGTGGCATCTTCTACTACAAAGCTAGTGCTCCCAATCAGAGGTGGCTCAAGTCCTGAACCAGCCAACAAGAGACAGAAGAAGGAAGCACAGAGAAGGGTACAACATGTTGGAGTGCAAGGACCCTTCATCAAGTCCAAGTGGTCTCATATTCTAATAACATTCTCTTAGGAAGACCTTCAGCTTAAAGATTATCCTCACAACGATGCAATGGTCATATCTTGTGTCGTCATGGGATTTTTGGTCCACAATGTCTTAGTGGATATAGGCAGTGCAGCGGATATCATCTTTGTGAAGGCTTTCAGGCAAATGCAAGAGCCAGATGACAAGATACATGATACAACACACCCTCTTTGTGGTTTCGGAGGGAGACAGATCGTGGCACTTGGCAAGATAACAATGCCGGTCACCTTCGGCTACGTTAACAACACAAGGACAGAGCAAGTTGTCTTTGATATTGTTGAAATGGAGTATCCATACAATGCAATCATTGGTCGAGGGACGCTCAATGCCTTCGAAGCAATACTCCACCCAGCATACCTCTGCATGAAGATACCTTCGGAACAAGGGCCCATTGCTGTACATGAGAATCAAGAAGCTGCCAGGAGAGCCGAAGGAAGTTGGACGGATTCAAAGGCTATTCATAATATAGATGAAGCTGAAGCTTATCAGCAGTACAAGCATAAAAGAGAAAAGGCTGCTTCGGCAGATCAACCAAATCCTATGCTTTTGTGTGAAGACATAGCCAACCAAATAGTGCTGATGGGATCTCAACTATCTGATGAACAAGAAAATACCTTGCTAAGATTTTTGATTAACAACAAAGATGTTTTTGCTTGGACAGCCAATGATCTTTGTGTTGTCAATAGAGACATCATTGAACACTCACTCAATGTGGACCCGTCTTTCAGACCAAGAAAGCAGAGACTTCGAAAAATGTCCGATGATAAAGCCAATGGTGCACGAAATGAAGTAAAAACACTTCTAAGTGCCATCGTTATTAGAGAAGTAACATATGTAGAGTTGCTGGCCAACACCGTCATGGTGAAGAAATCTAACGAAAAATGGAGAATGTGTATTGATTTTACAGATCTCAATAAGGCATGTCCAAAGGATGAATTCCCATTGCCAAGAATAGATTCCCTAGTGGATGCAGCAGCTACATCGAAACTCATGAGCTTATTGGATTGCTACTCAGGCTATCATCAAATCTGGATGAAAAAGGACGATGAGCCGAAGACAAGCTTCATAACTCCTAGTGGCACCTATTGTTATCTCGAGATGCCTGAAGGGCTCAAGAATGCTAGAGGAAGCTTCAGCAGAATGACTGCCAAATTTCTTCACTCCCAAATTGGTAGAAATGTGGTAACATACGTCGATGATATCATAGTAAAAAGCACAAAACAAGGGAACCATGTTGCTGATTTGCAAGAGACATTTGCCAATTTTAGACAAGCTGGTCTTAAGTTAAATCCAGAAAAATGTGTCTTCGGAGTGAAGAAGGGCAAGTTTCTTGGCTGCCTGGTATCGACAAAAGGTATTGAAGCTAACCCAAGCAAAATCGAAGTTATCCTTTGGATGGAGCCACCAAATTCAAAAAAGGGGGCTCAAAGGTTAGCAGGAAGGATGGCATCGCTGAACAGATTCATTTCAAGATCAGCAGAGAGGAATCTGCCTTTCTTTGAAATATTGAAATCAGCCGAAGTCTTCCAATGGGGTCTAGCCCAGCCGAAAGGCGTCGAGGAGCTAAAGAAGTACTTGATAGATCTAACAACTCTAACTCGACCTTCATAAGGGACCCCATTGCTTCTATATGTGGCTGCCTCCCATGCTGTGGTTAGTGCGGCACTTGTACAAGAGAAACAAGATGGCCAGATAAAAAAGCAAGCACCGGTATACTTTGTCTTCGAAGTACTCAGCCCATCAAAGAAGAGTTACACAAAATTGGAGAAGGTACTGTATGCTGTATTGATGGCCTCCAGAAAGCTTCGATACTACTTCCAAGCATATCACATAATAGTGCCTTCATCACAACCCCTGACAGACATAATGAGGAACAGAGAAGCTACAGGAAGGGTCGGAAAATGGGCCACAGAACTCAATGAATTCACCATTGATTATGTACATAGGTCTTCGATTCAATCTCATGCGTTAGCAGACTTCATTGTTGATTGGACGCCAGGGGCTCAGGATGAAGAAAGAATAAATGATGCCGAAGCTTGGATGGTATTTTGTGATGGGTCTTGGGGAACCTTCAGTGCAGGGGTAGCTGCCGTCCTAGTTGCACCATCCAAAGTCAGAACATGTTATGCAGTAAGATTGGACTTCAGCTGCACAAATAATATTGCAAAGTACGAAGCCCTCCTCTTGGGGCTTCGGAAACTTCAGGCAATGGGTATAAGAAGGGCGATTCTCAAGACTGATTCACAAGTTATATCGGGTCTTGTGAACAAAAGCAGCAAGGCAAGAGATCCAAAACTTGAAAAATATCTAGATGTATTCTGAAGGTTGGAAGCCTCTTTGGAAGGTTTCTCTGTAAAGAACATCCCAAGGGGAGAAAATGAGCATGCAGACTTATTGGCCAAATCGGCGGCACAGGGGCTCCCGCTACCTTCGGAAGTGTTTTTTGAAACAATAAAAGTACCTTCAGTTGAGCTCATGCAAAGAGCGATGCTCACAATTTCACCAGTACATAGTGAAGATTGGAGGACTGAGATTGTATCTTTCCTCTAGGGCAACTGTCTTTCGGATGACGAAGTTGTCGATACTGAGGAATAGGGCAAGGCCTAGCCCACTACTCCTCCTGGTCCTCTCCTGTCGAGGCAGCATCCCAGTCGACCGTCCAACCCGGTGGCAGGGTGGAATCCCAAGTCACAACTTCAAGCATATCCTGTAGCGTACCTAGAAAAAAATACGCCACAAGCAAGGCTGAGTATACTAATACTCACCTAGACTTACCCGGTGTGAGGAGTCTACTCCTCTACCTCTAGACCATGCAGCTATTTGGCTAAGGGGTTTGGTTTGCCAAAAGCACTAGCTGAGTCTAAAACAAGTTTTAGCTTTTCCAGTTTTAACATATTTAATTAAGCTAGGTTTGCTCCTTTCTAAGCAGACATGGTAACAAGCATTTAGTACAATCAACATGTTATCTCAAGTAGAACCTCATTTCATTTTTTACTCAATGCAGTATAAGGGGTCAAGCGGTCTCATTAGCTGCGAGAAGCAGACGATTCGAATCGAGTTTTTAACCTTGCAAGGTAAACCTAAACACACGACATGTAGGGGCACTCTGCCCCCACATACATCAGCTGTCCCCATCGATTCCTCGTTCGTGGCCAGGGCTCACCGCCTTGGCATGCAATGCCCCACTAAACCTGGCTGCCGCCGTGCAGTGGCTGCACTTGCACCCACCATAGCTAGTATGGGAGACCCAGTCTCAGGACAAGTGAGGGATAAAGTCCGCGCCTGGCTTCACTCAGGTACTAGTCTTACTAGTTACTATGTTTCCCGACATGTGTTTAGTACTTTCAAGAGCTTGACTCAGGTATCCACACATTAATCCTTAATTCTAAAAGTCGCCTAGAGGGGGTAAATAGGCGAAACCTAAAATTTATAACTTTAAATACACACTATAAGCCGGGGTTAGCGTTAGAGTTAAACTCAAGTCCGAAAGAGAGGGGAAAACAAATCAAACAAGAATCAAGATGAGTGAACATGATGATTTGTTTTACCGAGGTTCGGTTCCAAAGAACCTAGTCCCTGTTGAGGAGGTCACAAAGACCGGGTCTATTTCAACCCTTTCCCTCTCTCAAACGGTCACTTAGACCAAGTGAGCCTTCTCATTAATCAATCGGGTCACTAAGACCCCGCGAGGACCACCACATACTTAGGTTTCTCTTGCTTTGATTACAAGTCACTTGACAACAAGAATGAGAAAGAAGAAAGGCAATCCAAGAAACAAGAGTGCAAAAGAACACGAACACACTCTCTCACAAGTCATTAAATGTTTGAGTTAAATTCTAGGCTTGGAGAGGGTTTGATCTTTGGAAATGTGTCTTGGAGTGAATGCACTAGCTCTTGTATTGAATGTGATATTTGAAAAAACATGGATGCCAAAGGTTGTGGTGGTTGGAGGGTATTTATAGCCCCCAACCACTTGAGTAACCGTTGGGGAGGCTGCTGGTGATGGGCGCATCGGACAGTCCGGTGCACCATCGGAGAAGCACTGTTCCTTGTCCGGTGCGCTGCCACGTCACCCAACTGTTAGGGTTCGGAGCTGGTCGACCGTTGGAGGCTTTGTCCTCCTGCGGCACCGGACAGTCCAGTGCCCATCTGACTTTGCTGTTCTGACTTCTGCGCGGTACTGTGCTGCACTGTTCATCCATCAGAGTCGACCGTTGGCACGAGCTAGCCGTTGCTCCGCTGGCTCACCGGACAATCCGGTGGCACACAGGTCAGTCCGTTGAATTATAGCGGAGCGCGCCTTCGTTTTCCCGAGAGTGGCTAGTTGACACCTGTACGGTCCTGGTGCACCAGACACTGTCCAGTGGCACACCGGACAGTCTGGTGCGCTAACTTTCATTACACTCAAGTTCTTTGCTCCGTTTCAAATTGAGTCCCTAACTTGATTCTTTTATTGGTTTGTGTTGAACCTTATGCACCTATAATACATGAGTTCTAGACAAACTAGTTAGTCCATGAGTTTGTGTTGACGATCAACCACCAAAAATAATTATAGGAAATGGTTAACCCTATTTCCCTTTCAATCTCCCCCTTTTTGGTGATTGATGCCAACACAAACTAAAGCAAATAATAACTGCAGAAATGAAACTAGTTTGCATTTAGAATGTGCATAGGTTACATGGAGTTAAACCAATTGAATATCTCACTGAGTATGAATGGATTGCTTTTTCTTCTATTTAACATTTTGGACCATATTTGCACCATTTGTTTTGTTTTTGCAAATCTTTTTGGAAAATCTTTTCAAAGTCTTTTTGCAAATAGTCAAAGGTATATGAATAAGATTGCGAGAAGCATTTTTAAGATTTGAAATTTCTCCCCCTGTTTCAAATGCTTTTCCTTTGACCAAATAAAACTCCCCCTGAATGAAATTCTCCTCTTAGCTTTCTAGAGGGTTTTGAAATTTTACTTTCACAAATCAAGTGAAACATAGATACCAATTGATACCATATACTAATTTGAGAATACATCAATTGAAATAGATACCAATTGAGAAAATACAAATTAAAACTTCATTTCGAAAAATTTTGAAATGGTGGTGCGGTCCTTTTGCTTTGGGCTTAATACTTTCTCCCCCTTTGGCATTAATCACCAAAAACGGAGACTTTGAGAGCCCTATTTTATTTTTCTCCCCCTTTGGGGCCTAATACTTTCTCCCCATTGGTACAAGTAAATAAGAGTGAAGGATTATACCAATTGAGAGTGGAGGAACAACGGCAAAGGGTAGATGATACCGTCCAAGTTGTGGAGTGGAAGCCTTGTTCTTTGCCGAAGACTCCATTTTCCTTTCAATTTACAAATTAGTATAGAAATATGCTTGAAAACACATTAGTCGTAGCCTTGGTACAAGAATAATAAGAAATATGTATTTGCACCAAATGAAAGAGACATGATCAAAGGTATATAAATAAGCTATGTGTGCAGTGTTTTAGTCAAAATTCCGAGAATCAAGTATATTAAGCTCATTCCTAAGTTTGCTAAAGGTTTTCTCATCTAGTGGCTTGGTAAAGATATCGGCTAACTGGTTTTGGGTATTAACATAAGCAATTTCGATATCTCCCTTTTGTTGGTGATCCCTCAGAAAGTGATACCGAATGTCTATGTGCTTAGTGTGGCTATGTTCAACGGGATTGTCTGCCATGCGGATTGCACTCTCATTATCACATAGGAGAGGGACTTTGCTCAATTTGTAGCCATAGTCCCTAAGGGTTTGCCTCATCCAAAGTAATTGCGCAAAACAATGACCTACGACAATGTACTCAGCTTCAGCGATGGAAAGAGCTACGGAGTTTTGTTTCTTTGAAGCCCAAGACACCAGGGATCTTCCCAGAAACTGACAAGTCCCTGATGTGATCTTCCTATCAATTATACACCTACCCAATCGGCATCAGAATATCCTATTAAATCAAAAGTGGATCCCTTGGGGTACCAAAGCCCAAACTTAGGAGTGTAAACTAAATATCTCATGATTCTCTTCACGGCCCTAAGGTGAACTTCCTTAGGATTTGCCTAGAACCTTGCACACATGCATACTGAAAGCATAATATCTGGTCAAGATGCACATAAATAGAGTAAAGATCCTATCATCGACCGATATACCTTTTGATCTATGGATTTACCTCCCGTGTTGAGGTCGAGATGCCCATTGGTTCCCATGGGTGTCTTGATGGGTTTGTCATCCTTCATTCCAAACTTCTTAAGTATGTCTTGAATGTACTTTGTTTGGCTGATGAAGGTGCCATCTTGGAATTGCTTGATTTGAAATCCTAGAAAATACTTCAACTCCCCCATCATAGACATCTCGAATTTATGTATCATGATCCTACTAAACTCTTCACAAGTTGACTTGTTAGTAGACCCAAATATAATATCATCAACATAAATATGGCATACAAACAAGTCTTTTGCAACAATTTTAGTAAAGAGAGTAGGATCGGCTTTACCGACTTTGAAGCCATTAGTGATAAGAAAATCTCGCAAACATTTATACCATGCTCTTGGGGCTTGCTTGAGTCCATAAAGCGCCTTTGAGAGTTTATAGACATGGTTAGGATACTCACTATCTTCAAAGCCGGGAGGTTGCTCAACATAGACCTCTTCCTTGATGGGTCCATTGAGGAAGGCACTTTTCATGTCCATTTGATAAAGCTTAAAGTCATGGTAAGTAGCATAGGCAAGTAATATACGAATTGACTCAAGCCTAGCTACGGGTGCATAAGTTTCATCAAAGTCCAAACCTTCGACTTGTGAATAACCCTTGGCCACAAGTCGAGCTTTGTTCCTTGTCACCACACCATGCTCATCTTGGTTGTTGCAGAATACCCACTTGGTACCTACAACATTTTGATTAGGACGTGGAACTAAATGACATACCTCATTCCTCGTGAAGTTGTTGAGTTCCTCTTGCATAGCCACCACCCAATCCAGATCTCTTAGTGCATCCTCCACCCTGTATGGCTCAATAGAGGACACAAAAGAGTAATGTTCACAAAAATGTGCAACTTAAGATCTAGTGGTTACCCCTTATGAATGTCACCAAGGATGGAGTTGACGGGGTAATTTCGTTGAATTGCTTGGTGGACTCTTGGGTGTGGCGGTCTTTGACCCTGAATTTCTTGATCATCTTCCTTGTTTTCATTACCTTCATTTCCTCCTTGATCATTGTCCTCCTCTTGAGGTGGCTCATCCTCTTGATCTTCATCTTCATCATTTTGAGCCTGATCCTCATCTTGAGTTGGTACAGATGCTTGTATGGAAGATGACGGTTGATCTTGTGCTTGTGTGGGCTCTTCGGATTCCTTAGGACACACATCCCCAATGAACATGTTCCTTAGCGTGGCGCATGGAGCCTGTTCATCATCTAATTCATCAAGATCAACTTGCTCCACTTGGGAGCCATTAGTCTCATCAAACACAATGTCACAAGAAACCTCAACCAATCCAGTGGATTTGTTGAAGACTCTATATGCCCTTGTGTTTGAGTCATAACCAAGTATAAAGCCTTCTACAGCCTTAGGAGCAAATTTAGATTATCTACCTCTTTTAATAAGAATAAAGCATTTACTCCCAAAGACTCTAAAATATGAAACATTGGGCTTTTTACCAGTGAGGAGTTCATATGATGTCTTCTTGAGGATTCGATGAAGATATAACCGGTTGATGGAGTAGCAGGCGGTATTAATCGCCTCAGCCCAAACCCGGTCTGGAGTCTTGTACTCATCAAGCATGGTTCTTGCCATGTCCATTAGAGTTCTATTCTTGCTCTCCACTACACCATTTTGTTAAAGTGTGTAGGGAGAAGAGAACTCATGCTTGATGCCCTCCTCCTCAAGAAATCCTTCAATTTGAGAGTTCTTGAACTCCGTCCCATTATCGCTCCTTATCTTTTTGATCCTTAATCTGAACTCATTTTGAGCCCGTCTTAAGAATCCTTTTAATGTATCTTGGGTTTGTGATTTTTCCTGCAAAAAAATACCCAAGTGAAGCGAGAATAATCATCCACAATAACTAGACAATACTTACTCCCGCCGATGCTTATGTAAGCGATCAGGCCGAATAGGTCCATGTGGAGTAGCTCGAGCGGCCTGTCCGTCATCATTATGTTTTTGTGTGGATGGTGGACTCCAACTTGCTTCCCTGCTTGGCATGCACTACAAACCCTGTCTTTCTCAAAATGAACATTGGTTAGTCCTAAAATGTGCTCTCCCTTTAGAAGCTTATGAAGATTCTTCATTCCAACATGGGATAGTCGGTGATGCTAGAGCCAACCCATATTAGTCTTAGCAATTAAGCAAGTGTTATGTTCAGCTTTGTTCTCTTTAAAATCAACTAAATATAGCTGACCCTCTAACACTCCTTTAAGTGCTATTGAGTAATCACTTCTTCTAAAGACAGTGACACCTATATCTGTAAATAGACAGTTGTAGCCCATTTTGCATAATTGAGAAATAGAAAGCAAATTGTAGTCTAAGGAATCTACAAGAAAAACATTGGAAATCGAATGGAAAGGAGATATAACAATTTTACCCAAACCTTTGACTAAACCTTGATTTCCATCCCCGAATGTGATAGCTCGTTGGGGATCTTCATTTTTCTCATAGGAGGAGAATATTCTCTTTTCCCCTGTCATGTGGTTTGTGTACCCGCTATCGATTATCCAACTTGAACCACTGGATGCATAAACCTACAAAACAAATTTAGGCCTTGTTCTTAGGTACCCAAACAGTCTTGGGTCCTTTGATGTTAGAAACAAGTACCTTGGGTACCCAAACACAAGTCTTTGGGCTCTTGTGTTTGCCCCCAACATATTTGGCAACTACTTTGCCTGATTTGTTAGTTAAAACATATGATGCATCAAAAGTCTTAAATGAAACATTACGTTCATTTGATGCAGCAGGAATTTTCTTTCTAGGCATTTTAACATGTGTGGTATCCCTAGAGCTAGAAGCCTCATTTTTATACATAAATGCATGATGAGAAACAGTATGAGGTTTCCTAGCATGAATCTTCCTAATCTTGTGCTCAGGATAGTTAGCAGGATATAAAATGTAGCCTTTATTATCCTGAACCATGGGTGCCTTGCCCTTCACAAAGTTAGACAATCTCTTAGGGACATTAAGCTTGACATTGCTCCCTGTTGGAAACCAATGCCATCCTTAATGTAGGGCGTCTCCCATTATAAAGCATACTACGAGTAAATTTAAGTTTTTCATTTTTCGAGCTCATGCTCGGCAATTTTAGCAGTTAATTTAGCTATGTGATCATTTTGTTGTATAATCATGGCAAGGTGATCATCCATAGCTTCTACATTAACATCTCTACATCTAGTACAAATAAAAACATGCTCAATGGTAGATGTAGATGGTTTGCAAGCATTTAAATCCTCTATCTTAGCATTTAATATGGCATTCTCATTTCTAAGACAGGAAATAGAATCATTGCAAACATTCAATTCTTTAACCTTAGAAACTAAACTAGCATTTTCTTTTCTAAGACTAGAAATTGAATCATGACAAATGCTAAGCTCCTTAGTTAAGTTTACACATTTTTCTACTTCCCGAGCATAAGCATTTTTCAACTTAACAAATTTTTTGTTTTCTTTAATGAGGAAGTCCTCTTGGCTATCCAAGAGTTCATCCTTCTCATTAATGGCTTCAATTAATTCATTTAATTTTTTCTTTTGGTTCATGCTATGGTTGGCAAAAAGAGACATTAAATTATCTTCACTATCGCTAGAGCTACCCTCATCACTGATGTTGTATATTTGGGGGTGGCTCTAGTGTGTACCTTCTTTTTCTTGCCATCCTTAGCCATGAGACACTTGTGGCCGACGTTAGGGAAGAGGAGGCCCTTGTTGATGGCGATGTTGGTGGCGTCCTCGTCGGAGGAGGAGTCAGCGAAGCTCTTGTCGGAGTCCCATTCCTGACATATGTGGGCATCGCTGCCCTTCTTCTTGTAGTATCTCTTCTTCTCCTTCCTCTTCCCTTTATTATCGTCGTCCCTGTCACTTCCACTAGAAATTGGACATTTTTCTATGAAATGACTAGACTTACCACGCCGGTAGCACACCTTCTTGGAGCAGGACTTGTAGTCCTTCCCCCTCCTTTGCTTGAGGATTTGGCGAAAGCTCTTGATGATGAGTGCCATTTGCTCATTGTCAAGCTTGGAGGCATTGATTGGAAACCTACTTGACATAGACTCCTTCTCTTCTTCCGTCGCCTTGAACCTGACGGGTTGCACCTCGGGTGTAGGTGGCGCCTTGCTCCAAGTTGATAATGTGTTTGGAGTCTTTGATCATAAGTTCAAAGCTCACAAACTTGCCAATCACTTCCTCGGGAGACATTAGTTTGTATCTAGGATCCCCATGTATTAATTGAACTTGAGTAGGATTAAGAAAAACAAGGGATCTTAGAATAACCTTGACCGTTTCATGGTCATCCCACTTGGTGCTCTCAAGGTTGCGCACTTGGTTGACCATCGTCTTGAGCCGGTTGTACATTGCTTGTGGCTCTTTCCCTTTGTTGAGGACGAATCGACTGAGTTCTCCCTTGATCGTCTCGCGCTTGGTGATCTTGGTCACCTCATCCCCTTCGTGTGCGGTCTTGAGGACGTCCCAAATTTCTTTGGTGCTCTTTAACCATTGCACCTTGTTATACTCCTCTCGGCACAAGGAGGCGAGGAGTATAGACGTGGCTTGGGAGTTGAAGTGCCTAATTTGGGCGGCCTCGTCCGAGTCATAGTCTTTGTCCCCCACCTTAGGTACCTGCGCTCCATACTCAACAATATCCCAAATACTTTCATGGAGTGAGGTTAGATGGTGCCTCATTTTATCACTCCACATACAATAATCTTCACCATCAAAATATGGTGGCTTGCCTAGGGGTACGGAAAGTAATGGAGCGTGCTTTGAAATATGAGGATAGCGTAGGGGCATCTTACTTCACTTCTTGCGCTCATGGCGCTTAGAAGTGGTGGATGACTCGGAGCTTGATGTGGAGGCTGACGAAGAGTTGGTTTTGTAGTAGACGACCTTCTTCATCTTCTTCTTGTCACCTCTCCGATGGGACTTGATGGAGGAAGAGGATTCCTCCTTGTGTTTGTTGCCGGACTCCCTTGAGAGAGTCCTCCCCGTGCTTGTGGACTTGTCGCTGGTCATGATCTCCCTCTTGGCGTGATCTCCAGACATCACTTCAAGTTGGTTAGACTCTTAATGAAGCACTGCCTCTGATACCAATTGAAAGTCACCTAGAGGGGGTGAATAGGAGAAACCTGAAATTTATAACTTTGAATACACACTACAAGTCGGGGTTAGTGTTAGAGTTAAATTCAAGTCCGAAAGAGAGGGGAAAACAAATCAAACAAGAATCAAGACGAGTGAACACGGTGATTTGTTTTACCGAGGTTCGGTTCCAAAGAACCTAGTCCCTATTGAGGAGGTCACAAAGACTGGGTCTATTTCAACCCTTTCCCTCTCTCAAATGGTCACTTAGACCGAGTGAGCCTTCTCCTTAATCAATTGGGTCACTAAGACTCCGCAAGGACCACCACACATTTAGGTGTCTCTTTCTTTGATTACAAGTCACTTGAGAACAAGAATGAGAAAGAAGAAAGGCAATCCAAGAAACAAGAGCGCAAAAGAACACGAACACACACTCTCACAAGTCACTAAATGTTTGAGTTGAATTCTAGGCTTGGAGAGGGTTTGATCTTTGGAAATGTGTCCTAGAGTGAATGCACTTGCTCTTGTATTGAATGTGATCTCTGAAAAAACTTGGATGCCAAAGGTTGTGGTGGTTGGCGGGTATTTATAGCCCTCAACCACTTGAGTAGCCGTTGGGGAGGCTGTTGGCGATGGGCGCACCGGACTGGCACTATTTCTTGTCCGGTGCGCTGCCACATCACCCAACAGTTAGGGTTTGGAGCTAGTCGATCATTGAAGGCTTTGTTCTCCTGCGGCACCAGATAGTCCGGTGCCACACCGGATAGTCTGGTGCCCCTCTGACTTCGCTGCTCTGACTTCTGCGCGGTACTGTGCTGCACTGTTCATCCGTCAGAGTCGACCGTTGGCGTGAGCTAGCCGTTACTCCACTAGCCTTCATTTTCCCGAGAGTGGTTGGTTGACACCTGTATGGTCCAGGTGCACCAGACACTGTCTGGTGGCACACCGGACAGTCAGGTGCGCCAACTTGCAGCACACTCAAGTTCTTTGCTCCGTTTCAAATTGAGTCCCTAACTTGATTCTTTTATTGGTTTGTGTTGAACCTTATGCACCTATAATACATGAGTTCTAGACAAACTAGTTAGACCATGAGTTTGTGTTGACGATCAACCACCAAAATTAATTATAGGAAATGGTTAACCCTATTTCCCTTTCAAATTCCATTTCCGTCTCATAGACAAGGCATCCACACTGGATCCAAGTCCATAGACCATCATAGATCCCGTTATCAATATGAATACAATCAATTCCTGACCTCGCATGAGTGCTAGAAAAATCACTCAACTTCTATCGAGATCCCTAATTAGCAAAGCAGCTACTCGATCTAGCATACTAGTATCCACCTCAAAAAGGAATCCTGAATTCATGCAACTAAAGGTTTCAAGCAACTCCTACACTTAAGTGCACATTACAAACCTACAAACATTAAGTGTAGTAAAGTATCAAATATAAACGGTTATGCATAAAATCGGGGCTTGCCTTCAAAAGCTAAGGCTGCAGAGAGATCCTCGGTGGCAGGCTCTGGAGCTGGCTCCTGTACTTCCTCATGAGCAACTCCTTACTTGGGGATGAGCACGTACTCTCCATCAGTGAGGTTGCAATCTAAATATATGCAATGAATAAGATACATGTATGCTATGGTATGTAAGTTTAATAATTAAAATGTAAGGTGAAGTACTCAAGTTAGTAGGAAAGGTCTTAGTTCCACTATTTAAGATTTTAGGGGTATTCTTGGTAATTAGAAGTAGGTGTGGCCAGTCTAGGAAGTTGGATTACGGTTGTACTCAATAATCCTTCAATGTCTTAGTGAGGATTAAATAAGGTTCTTGGCTGAAGTTATTTATGACTTAATTTAGTACTTCATTAATCCCTTCTTCCCTTTTCTTACTTGGGCTTTTAGAGTGGCTTTGAACTACAACACCGATTTAGAAATTTACAAAAATTCTATAAAAATTACAGTGGCTTCTCACTGGTTTGTTTAACTCAGTCTCAAAAATTAAGGCTTAAAATGAGAATGGTTTTCTCTACACAAAAAATATTAAAATTTAGGGCAGAGGGGGTGCTTTGAACTACAACTCTCTTCTAGGAGTGGATTTTACCCTAAGGTTTATTTTTGCTGGTATCTAGGTGTAATAATATGACTTTATGCCAAAATTTTTAGCCAAGGATACCTACTGGTTAATTTATGGGAATTTTCCAAAGCTTTAGGGCTTAGTGGTGCTTTCTACTACTACTATATTTGAAAAATGTCAAACAACAGATTTCTCAATTTTCCTATCTTCTTCTTTGCGCAAGAGCAATCATTCTTTGAATTGGTTAACTTTGCTCATGGGGAAGGGGTTGTAAAAGTTCTTGGAATATATGGTCTTTTTCCTCGGGTAGGGGGTGAGGTGTATTTCATCAAAATTTTACCTTAGCCTTATATTTTTCTTGGGCAGTTTACATCATAAGTACTTGGGTAAATTTGGGTTGCTCACTGTTTCACATTTTTAGTCTTTCTTTTGATTTATTTGAAGTATTGGCCAAACCCAAGTTCTATTTGTTTAACTCACATTCCGGAACTTAGGGAGTGCCCTTCTGGAGATAGGGGCTAACCTTTCGGGCTCACATCTGAGATTTTATATGTTTTGTCAGGAAACTTGTTCAGTCCCTGTCACCTCTTTTTCGGTCACTCTACTTCCTTTTCCTTGACCTCTCGGTGGTTGTATCGGGTTGTAGTACCGGTGCGTCTTCGTCTTGGTTTAGCCCCGGTGCATCTTGGTATCGTGCCATGGCTTCATTAAGTATCGCACGATATTGAAATAAGACCTCCTATTCAAGTAATGAAATGCAAAACATGCATGTATAATAGACAATGTGAAATCAACTAATTAGGTACACACACAAAACTAAAGATGTGTACTTTACCTCACACTCTTGTGGATCATAATTAGGGTCACGTTGCAAATCACACCGAGCGGCCCTATCTATGCTAGGACAAGGGTCAGTAGGCGTTTCATATCCTTCAACACTTGAATGTTCTTGAGAAACACCCTTGTTCATGTGGTCGGGCATTAACCCTTGGTCCTTGTTTAGAGAACTCATTGAGCTATATATATAAGATTGCAACAAAGATTCAAAAAAATTGAACATAAAGATTGGAACAGAAGATTAGAACACAATATATAAAATCACACTAAGTTCTTACATAATACGCAGTCCATCGTACTATGTTCTTAGATAGTACGTCGTCCATCATACTAAGATTAGAACATATATCGTAATTTCTACTCGTCGTCGTCCATCAGTGCCGTCCAATCGATCTCCCCAACTTCATCGTTGGAGAGGATGATGACTGGCGCTACCCGGCTCCACATGCATGTTGTATGTTGTCCTCATGTGCAGTCGTAATTTAGACAACCTCATGTGGAGTCGTTGAAGCTGAGGAGCCCACATCATGGTGGTGAGTAGATGGGCCCATGGCGGCGACACGTTGACGGCGATGCTTCGAGAGAACTCTGCAGGCGCACATGAAAATACGGCGTACGACGTCTTGATGATTGAGCCTTGACTGGCGCCGGAGCTTGAGGTGGCGGTGATGTGTAACACCCCAGGTGTTACCTAGGATTCTTTTTCCCTCCACACCCACTTTTGTAAACATTATCACATGTAAATGTAATTGAGCAAAAGGCACCAAATTGAAAAAAAAACAAAAGACTTAAACATGTATTTTTCATCTCAAGAAACATACCATAAACACATCATGCACCTCAAGGGAGAAAAATATTCAAAACCCTCTACTACCCTAATTAAGTCATTTGAACACAAAAGGGGAATTTAGTGAAAAGACTATGAAAAACATAAAATCATAAATTGGACCAATTAACAAAGTTGTAGTACTCTAAATAAGCTACAAAATATAGTAAGTAAGTTTAATCAAAAGGGTTTTGCAAAATTCCCAAAACAGCCCCTTAAGTGAAGACTCAATAGGGAATTCAGAAAATTCACAAATCTGAAATTTGACCTCTTCATAAAGATTGACCGTGTTCTCTAAATTCTAAATCTCAAATCCACATGATCCAAAAATAAAAGTGGCGTCAAATTACCTTGAACATGCCCTAGCAAAGTTTGAAAACAAATCTCAGCCGTTGACATGATCTTGGCATGGCTTTACCTCGAGACGTGGCAGCCAGACAATCTAGACTTCGCGACGCAACAACTCACTGTACACAGCCGGAAACCTCTCGACTTCCACACGAAAACGACAAAGAAACATCGGGAGAACATATCTTGTATAGTGATCTTGCCCAAATACGCGAAGATATGTAGCCTATGGACGCTTGAACGCGGGCAGAAGCAAAGAGCCACGTGCTCGGTGCCTTGTCAGGCCGGCGCGTGCCCCCGCGCCTGCGCCTCACCCCCGCCTATAAGTGCCCCAAGGCCTTAGCCGTCTTCACTCCTGCACCCTAAACCCCGCCCGAGCCAGTGGACACTGGAGTTCGTCGTGAAAGGCAAGCGCCACCGCCCGCCACCACTACCCGAGCACGGCTGTCGTAGCCAGTCTCTTCCATCGACCCCAGCCTCGCCCAAGCCCTTGGAAAGCTTCCCCAAGAGGCCATGAGGCTTTTCCAAGCTTGAGCTGAGACCCTGCCGCACCGGAGCAGCGAGCGCGACCTTGCCGGACTTCGGCCACCCGCCACCGCACGTAGACCGGGCTAACAAGTGAGCCATTTACAAATTCCTTGCGCCTATAACCTCCCTGACTTCCCATGAAGCCCCCCAACTCACTGGATTGAGCTATACCGTCGTGGTTAGGCCGAATCACTCGGCGCCGACGAGCTCCCCCGCCTGCGCGCGAGGACCGACCAACTCCGGCCATGTCCGACACTGACCCGCACACTGACGTGACCACCGTGACCTCCCTGACGTCGTCGACGATTTCACCAGAGCTAAATCGCCACCGGTAAGTCTCGCCAATGTGATCTTTGCCCCAGTCACTGTTCCGACCAACCAAGGACCACGGGGTAGATTTAGGTTAACCCTAGGGGGCTTTCTGCATTGTCAGTGACTTGACTGAATAGTAAACCGACGACTAGTATGTAAGGAAAAAGGGAAAAATACACCAGGGACCCAAGTGCAAGATGTATTTTCCTTTCCCTTTTCGAATATTAAGTTATTTAAATCTGCTGTAAACTTGATAAATGTATAACTTGAAAATATTCATCCAAATTTGGTCAAACAAATTTTGTTAGATTCTGTAAATTATGAGCTGTCAAACAAAAATATTGAACCCCATGTTTCCTGTACTAATTTTTAGAGTTTTGAATTAAAATAGAAAATTGCCCAAACCTTAATAATACAGAGAAAAATAGAAATACTTTTATACTGGACTTGAGAAAAATTGTGCAGACACTCACCTAGTATATACACTGTTTAAAAATAATGAACACCACAGTATACAAGAATAAGCCAGAAATATCCATTAAAGACTATTTCTGCCCAAACTTTAGAAAAATGAAAAAGGGGATAGAAAATAGAAACCAGAGAGTGACCATATTTGTCCTAGTATGCCTAAGTGATATAGATCATAGGAAAAATGTATGGAACCCTGGTCTAGTGTAATCTAAGGTTATAATTTTATTTACGCATTAAAAAGTCAACAAAGGCCATGATTAAAAATATATGGGCACATGCAATAATGGCAAGAAAAATTCAGTAGACCCCTGACCACTAGTATACCATTGCAAAAATGATAAACACCCCTGTTGGGGGCCTTCCACTTCTGAAGGTCCTCAAAAACTTGGCTAACATGTTTTTCAGCATAACATACTGTCACAGGAGGCTTCGGCTTTGAGATGAAGGTGTGTATGGTATGAAGGTGTGGTCTGAAGGAAGGATAAACAAGCTGTGAAGCTGTGGCTAAAGAAGCTTCGGCTTAGCACGAGGACGATGGTGAAAGATGAAATCGACCTAAAGGAGAAAAGACTGCTTAGCCCTCGACAGCTTGACTTATGGCCATCAGTAAATGTCAGGGACATGAATGTAATTTTGTCCAGGCTGCGTCCTGTGCCTATAAATAGATGAACAATAACACCATACTATTCACGCTGAATTGTAATCACTCTTGCGTCACTCTCGCTTTTCCACCTTCTGTCAAGCCGAAGGTATAAATGTAATATAAATATCATTGATGTCCATACATGTTTATAAAATAAGAATATAAGTAATCTAATGACTTGTGATGATTGTTTATATTCTTTTGTGTTTCATATGTCTCTATTTATATTTTGTCCACTGAAATGATGAAGGTATGCCCTTCATAACCTTCGTCTGAAGATCATTCTATCCCAGGGAGATAATGTTTCGAAGGAAGAAGGTCTCTAATCATTAACAATTGTGTTGCTTTGTTCTTGATGTATAGCATCCGAGAACAAGGACCAACATTGGCGCCCACCTCCGGGGAACTCATTCGACCACCTTCGACAAGCATCAACCTTCGTTATGCCACCAAAGAAGACAGCAGTGCCAGGGGCTGCACTGCAGCCACTGGACGTTAATCAGGAGATGCTACGTGAAACTAGGAGCTAGAAAAGGAAGGCTACTAGCCCAACACCTCAGGAGGAGGAACTGTACCAAGAAATCAAGGACCTGGAAGCTATCCATCAACAGGTCCAAAAGAAGAGAGAGAAGATGTTTCGGCTCGCTAACCTTCAGAGGAAGATTGATGAAGCCGCCGAGGAAATGCGTCATCCCACCCAGGATGACCAAGACCGAAGGCCCCAACACAGGGAGCTTCGTCAAGAAAATCCATTCAATGATGATGAATGGTACGGTGACTTTCATCATGGCAATTTTGCTTTTGACGATGCTTCTCCCTTGGCAGCAGAATTGTAGGCTACCCCATGGCCCCCACCATACAAGCCACCTCATCTTCCTATGTACGATGGGCACTCAGACCCGAAGCAGTTCCTGATGAGCTACGAAACAACCATATCTTCATATGGGTGCAATACTACAGTCATGGCGAAATCCTTCGTCATGGCAGTCAAAAGCGTAGCGCAAACTTGGTACTCTTCTCTTCGGCCAGGGACAATTACGTCTTGGCAGAAGCTAAAGGACATGCTGGTCACTAGCTTCCAGGGCTTTCAAACGAAGCCAATCACTGCTCAAGCTTTGTTCCAATGCACTCAGGATCAGGAAGAGTATCTCCAGGCGTATGTCCAAAGGTTCCTGCGACTGAGAGCCCAGGCGCCTACAGTGCCCAATGAGATTGTCATTGAGGCCATGATCATGGGGCTCAGACCAGGACTAACGGTACAATATTTTGCAAGGAAGCCACCGCAAACCTTGGATAAGCTTCTCCAGAAAATGGATGAATACATTAGAGTTGATAATGATTTCCGGCAAAGAAGGGAAGAACCTTACAGATATTCTGAGATGGCCAGGGGCTTCGGAGGAAGATTCCACCCCAGGCATGTCAGGTCAATTCATAATGCCAGCCCAAGTGATGATAGGGGAGGCCAACCCCAAAGGCAACAACACAGCTCCCAATCATCAGGGCCGCAACAAAGTTCCTTCAGGCCACCAGCTCCAAGAGGCAGAGGGGGCAGAAGCTTCGGAGGAAGATATGGAGATCAGCCCAGGAGACTGTTTTATTTGTTCTGCGGTGAAGACAAAGACCACACCACAAGAACCTGCCAGGTCACGATTTAGAAGTAGAAAGAGATTGTTGAAGCTGATGCACGGCAGAATTAGCCAAAGCAAGTCCTACATACTGCTTCATGCTATTCTCCCTACATCCCAGAGTACGTAGGTAATCAACAGCCTACGACATCTGTCGCTTCGGCAAGCCACTCTCAAGCTTCCTGGGCCCAGCTCCCACCACCACCACCGCTAGCACCTACTCTGGCCCGAAGCCAGCAACCAGAAGGGCACCAACACGCTCAGCAGCAGTGCGATTTTCGGGAGGAGTCCGAAGCTCGCACAATTAATAGCACTGTGCCTAAATCCAAACACATCTACTAAAGAATATCCTTCCTTTGGTGCATCTTTATTTTTTCTATGAAAAACAATTCACGAAGGATTAAATTCCAATTTCATGTAATAATATTGTACTCATATCATCGAGTGGGATGCTTCCTCTTAACAAGATTACGAAGTTATAAAAGTCGTTCCTAAGGGAGCGTAGAGTAAGTTCTGAAGCTACAAAAGTCGTTCCTAAGGGAGCACAGAGTAAGTTCCAAAGCTACAAAAGTCGTTCCTAAGGTAGCGCAGAGTAAGTTCCGAAGGTCAAAAGTCGTTCCTAAGGGAATGCAGAGCCAAAATACCACCGAAATACAAGGTGAAGAAGCTCCAAAGTCGTCCCTAAAGGGATGCCGAGCTTAAATGCCACCGAAATAGAAGGTGAAGAAGCTCCAAAGTCGTTCCTAAGGCGATGCAGAGCTTAAATACCACCGAAATATAAGGTGAAGAGACTCAAAAGATGTCCCTAAGGGGATGCAGAGTCTGAGAGTGTTTTCGTGTGGATATGTGTCTTCGGCGTAAACATCATGCTGCATCATATCATCGCATCATTCATCATAGCATTACATCATACATCATACCGCATCAGGAAACAAAATAAGAAGAAGGAAAGTTGTTTCTCTCAAAGTATATCGTGAATGAAACAATATGCCAGAGCGCAAAGCATATCTTCGGCAATTATAATCTTATACGCCAGGAAAATTTTTGTTGACATCATGCAACAACTGTGCTATAGAAGGGTTTTTTTCTTTATAAAGCATGGAAAGAAGGAAAGGTGTTTTTTTGCCGAAGGCTCAAAAATGGTATGTACGCAAATTTCATGCATCGCAAAGAAATATATTACACTAATATACACATAGATGTACAATGTTTAACTTGTACGAATATTACATCACACAAATGTTACATTTCTTAGCTACATAAGAAATCTAGTCTTCTTTCAAAATTTTCTCAGCAGCTTCGTTCAAAAGTTTGTTGACAGCTTCGTCAATAGCTTCTTCAACAATTCTTATAGTTTCCAGTGCCGCCTTCATGGCAGGATCAGCTTTGGGATCATAGGGCTCAGGTGGTAGCGAAAGTTCAGCTACAGTAAAAGTAATAAGTTGTTAATCCCAAGCCAAAAAAATATTGGAGCTATGAAACAATTAAAATACCTATGCGCCTTGCACGCTCTGCAGCCTCTTTGGCTCGCTTGGCTTCTTCTCGGGCTTCATTGGTTTCTTTCTCATTCTTCTTTATAGCTTCGTCAGCTAGTTCTCGACCGCCTTCCATCCAAACGTTGGAGTAAAATTTTCTGCCCATCAGAGTCGCCTCAGCCGAAGGATCCTTCGTGTTCTCCACAGTGAAGACAGGCTCCGTCTGGGTTGCAGCTTTAACGTGTTCACAGCCAGATTTTTCGAAAATTGCTGCAACCCCTCTGGCACTGGCAAAGGCACAGAAATCACCATGGTCACTAAGGATCTCTTCAAAAGCTTTAGCTTCTTCACCGATCCATTCGATGATTCCTTGGGATTGCCTCTAATAAATTTTTGCTCGGATGAGTAAGCACCCACCTTTGCAAAACTGTCTTTTAGCTTCTTGGCACAATCCAAGGATTTTTCGTAATATCTTTCCTTCGATTCCTGAAGCTCATCAACATTCTTTTGCAATCTTGCGCTAGTCCACACACTTATTTCCTGTTTTGCTTTAGGCACTTCAAAATCTTCATTCTTCTCGGCAAGTTTTTTCTTTAAGTTTTCAACTTCGGCTCTATGAGCTTCAGAATGCACGACAAGTTTGGCTTCACTAGCCTTGACTCTGTCTACTAGCGAAAGCAGAATTTTATCCTTCTCTGCAGCTTCATTCCTCAGTTTGATAACCTCTAACCGAAGGTTACCAAGAGCTATCTGGTAGCTTTCATCCTCAGCGTTCCTCTATGCTCTCAAAGCGTTGCTCAGAATTAAGCCCTACAAAAAAGAGGGGATACAAAGGATCAGCACAAGAATAAAAGACAAAAATAATCTGCTTATAAGTCCATAACTTTTATACCTTCAGACTATTGTACGCAAGGCTGTCTGCGAGGTCATCCTTCGATATAGCAGAAAGGCCAACATCAAGCTTCGGAAATCCTATGTTTTTTGCCATCTCCCGGCAAACAGATATTTCCTTATTGTTCGGGAGGCAGAATAGAAAGTCATCTTCATTGGTGCCATTGAACACCAAGGCCCCTTTCGGGTACTTCAGTTCTTGGGCGTAGTGTTTGGCTTCCGCAATTTCCTCTTCAGACAACTTTTTACCCGAAGCATCTTGAATAATAAATTCAAGCTCTTCAGCAGATGCTTTGGGAGTATGAGACTTAACCTTCTCGAGCACGTCTTCTTTCTCCAGAACCAGACTGACGTTTGAAGGTCCCTGTTCAGTACACTGCTAGTTCCAGCAGGCTTTGTTTCAATGGGCACTGAGGGCCCAGCTTCAACCTCAACGCGAGCTATAGCTGCTTCATCAATCTCCTTTGCAGGAGCAGGAGTAGACGCCCTTGTCGATTCCAAGACCTCGTCCAACACGCTAGCCATCCGTGACACCCCAGGCGTCTATTTCGGGTTATGTCGGAAGAATTATCCTAATCTTGAATGCTCAGTGAAAATTTCTATTTCTCGATCGTGCCTATCTCTGTCTATCAAGCTTTCTCATGGAAGTTCACTGAATTCAGAGTTATTGGATCGCGAGAAATAGCCAATTTTGGAGCCTGTTAAAACTTTTCTTTCTCGGCACCAATGCCAACTCGAAAATCATTCTCGAATTATAAATCTCATCTGAAGCTCATTCAATCAAACTCTCGACGGCTGTTATTTGATCTGTGCCCGAGTCCAATTCCTCGAACTTTGATCCATGTCTGATTATTTTATCCGAGTCCGTACTCTCAAACGGAATACTCAATAGGTCGAACTCTAATCAAATTTATCAGACTCGGCCAAATATCTCATGTCCGAACTAAACTCAAAACCCCGTACCGACAACAATTTTAAATATCATGATTCGCCTTCTCTGACTAAAATCCAAAGCCGATCAAATCTCAGGACGATTTATTTTCGAATCACGTGTAGGGAAGTATTTTCGAGCGAAATCAAATTAGACTCTCGGCCGAATTAATCGCTCAATCGTCCATTCGTCCGAATTCTATTTCGCTCTGTTCTCCGTATGGACAAAATCCGCCGGAGCATTTTATTCCGGAAAATAATTCAACGTGGCCCGTTTGAGCGTTTTGGGCCAAATCCAACCTGACCCATTTGGCCCACTAAGGAAACCCTAACCCTAGGGCTTCTTCTATAAATAGGGGTGCTCACTTGGCAATTTTTCACTCCCACCCCTCCATTTTTCCTAGCCGCCAGCTTCTTTCTTCCCTGTCTTCTTCTCCCTACGGCAGCAGGCATGGAGGTCGGCTCCAGCTTCCTCGGCGCTCCCTTCCTGGCTCCTTGGCGCTCGGCGCTCCTTCCCCAAGTCCAGCTAGAGCTTGCCTCCTCCCATGGCCGCCCTCCTAGCGCACCTTGCCAGCAGCGAGATTCCTCCTCTCCCTCTTCCTCTGCTATCCTGCTCAACCACGTGAGGTCGTTGGCCCCTGCTCCATCCACCCACAGCCTCCCTTCCCATGGGGCTGAGCTTTTCCCCTCGACGTTGGCTGCTTCCGAACGCCGAGCTCCCTACGTCGGGTTCCCTGCATCTCCCTCCTCGCTCCTTCTCCCCAGCACGCAGGAGCAGGGCCTCCAATGGCATCCCCTTCCCTGGCCGCGTCCAAGGCCGACGGCCAGCCTCCCCTTCCCTGCTCTTGCCGTGGTGAGCTCCCTTCCTCCAAGCGCTCGGCTGCAGTGACCTCCCCTGGCCCGAGCTCGAACAACCGGTCTTCTTCCCCAACGCCGGCCTCCATGGATGCATGGCTCCCACTCCCATGGCGCCTCTGCTCCTCCCATATAGGGCGTCCGACCCCCCTGCTCCTATCTCCAGCCCCCTCCTCTCTGTTCTTTGCACAGCGGAATTTCTTTTCCAAGGCCAACGTTTGTTTTCCCCCGCTTCATCCCCTCCGCGTGGCAAGGTTGTAGGCAAGCCCCTGCATCTTGCTCGACCTCCACCTCTGGTCGTCGTCCTCACGCAGCAGTAGCGAAGCCCTCTGCTGTGTTCGATCTGCGTAGCCCCATCCGCGACGCAGTCGAAACCCGTGGTGAGAAAACACCCCGCTGCCCCTGTTGCTATCCTATTTTTTTTGTGTGCACTGTAAAATGTTGAACTATTGTGTGTGTTTCATCACAGCTAGCCATCAGTGCCATCCGTCGCGCACAGCGTGTTCGATGCGAGGCCGGTCGGGTGAACCACATGCATGCACAACTCAAATCCGATCCCGTTCAGGGTTGATTGATTTATAGTTTACCATACGTATGATTTGGTTGATGTCATGCAGTGCACGTATATGTGTGGATGTATGTAAAATGTTTTGGTTATACACATTAGTAGGTTCGCATTTGCGGTTGGAGAACAAGAAGTTGTTTGATGTGTGTGATTTGTAGTTTGTCTAAATACGTTTTGGTCGATGTGGTGTGTATTGGTGTTTGAATATATGTGGCTGCGATGATTCATTTATGTGTCACGAGGATGGTTCGTGGCTGGTATTAATCGTTTGTTAAAATACTTCGTCATAAAGCAGTGTGTTAGTCGTGGTAAATCTAATAAAACGTAAAGCATGTTTTGTGGTTTCCACAGTCGGCTAATGAGTTAGACTATGTTAAATATATTTTCTGTATTCATCGTGGTGTAGGATAGAGTGGGTCGAATATATAAATTATGAGACATGTGATTTGTGTTTAAGGACGAGATGTGCGAATAATCGGTTAGTGTTTCACTTGTCTAGTCGATAAATGTGGTCATAAATAATTGTGCTCGACATAATGTTTGGTCGTTATACCACTTCCTCTATGTTTATAAGTCGAGTCAAAATGCGGGGTACTAGTGGTACACTAGACGGGTGGTGTCCAAATAAATTAACCGGTCGATGTGGTAGTTGTCATGTGTGATTTATTGTTAGTGAGTAGTTGAATTACGAGCTATATGAGGATTATGTTAGAAACTAGTAGGCGGCGTGTAACTGCGTTCGTATAGTGAATAATAGGTCGGTAGGTATTGTTGGTGTCAGTAGAAAATGTAGTCTTATGGAGTTTTACGCCATGTGTAAATGCCTCCACGATAGACCCCAAAAATGTGCTATTTAGGTGACTTGTGTGTTAACTAATTCAAGTTGAGCAATGGTTGAGAAACACTGATCAATCGGCTCCAACCCATGTTCTTGAGTTACGATGTCTAAAATGATTTGCTAAGTCTTCTACCGTGATTAGCTAACTCATGTTAAATAGGAGTCAATTTCGTTAAGTGTTTGTTATATATGTGTTGTCTCGGATTGCGATAATAAGAGGCAAGCCGACATGTAGGATGTATAGCGGCCTATGTTGTTGCGCTAGTTAGCCGAATTAATAGATGGGTTGGGTAAGCTCGTAGTCAC
>JAOPSE010001389.1:0-145557 GCA_029449295.1 Zea luxurians | reverse complement strand
GTGAAGTGCAGGGACGCCGCTCGAAGCCATATTCTAACCCTTTTGCAGGACGAAGCTCGACATCCACCTCAGCACCAGTTCCCCCTGCGCCATCCACGTCCACCACTACTCCACGCGAGAAGACGACCAAACCAGCTAGCACTGCCCCACCCACAGGTCGTACACGGGATATTCAGTGTCATCGCTGTAGAGGATTTGGCCATGTGATTCGGGACTGCCCAAACAAGCGCACTTTGCTCATTCGTGACGATGGTGAGTACTCTTCCGCTAGTGATTCTGAAGAAATTGAACATGCACTACTTGCCACTGACCATGCAGCTAAGGCGGAGGTACATGTCAACCCGGACGACGCTGATAGGTATGAAAGTCTTGTTGTGCAGCGTGTTCTCAGTACACAGGTCGCTTTGCCCGAGAAGAATCAGCGACACACTCTGTTCCATACAAAGGGTGTTGTGCAGGAGCGGTCAATTCGCATCATTATCGACAGCGGCAGTTGCAACAATTTGGCGAGTACCATGCTGGTCGAAAAGTTATCGTTACCCACTCGTAAGCATCCAAACCCGTATCACATTCAATGGCTTAATGATGGTGGTAAAATAAAAATCACACGTTCCGTGCGCGTTCCTTTCTCCATGGGTGCTTATTCTGATTTTGTTGATTGTGATGTTATTCCCATGGAAGCATGCTCTTTGTTACTTGGTCGACCTTGGCAATATGATACTGATAGCTTGCATCATGGTCGTTCGAATCATTATTCTTTCATTTTTAAGGGTTAGAAAATAATTATACATCCAATGACACCTGAACAAATTGTTAAAGATGATCTTGCCCGAGCTGCTATAACTGCTAAACAACTTGATCCATCGCCCTCTGTTCCTTCTGAAATCAAGTTGAAGGCTCCTGTTTTACTTGCTACACGTGCTGATTTTGATGATCTACACGGTGCTCATTTGCCATGCTATGCACTTGTATGCTCTAGTGTCCTCATTTCACTTGATGATGCACCGTCTTTGGCTATTCCCCCTATGGTTGCTAACCTTTTGCAGGAGTACGCTGATGTCTTTCCCAAAGACTTACCACGGGTCTCCCACCACTTCGTGGCATTGAGCACCAGATCGACCTCATTCCCGACGCACAGCTTCCGAACCGCGCACCGTACCGTACAAATCCGGATGAGACGAAGGAGATTCAGCGCCAGGTACAGGCGTTGCTTGACAAGCGATACATTCGTGAGTCTCTTAGCCCTTGCTCTGTTCCTGTGTTACTTGTTCCCAAGAAAGATGGGACATGGCGTATGTGTGTAGACTGTCGTGCTATTAATAACATCACTATTCGTTATCGATATCCTATACCACGCCTTGATGATATGCTTGATGAGCTTAGTGGTGCCATTATTTTCACTAAGATTGATTTGCGTAGTGGTTACCACCAGATTAGAATGAAACTGGGTGATGAATGGAAAACGGCTTTTAAAACGAAATTTGGTTTATATGAATGGTTGGTTATGCCGTTTGGATTGACTAATGCTCCCAGCACTTTTATGCGAGTGATGAATGAAGTTCTAAGGCCCTTCATAGGATTGTTTGTGGTTGTTTATTTTGATGATATTCTTATTTACAGCAAATCTAAGAAAGAGCATTTGGAACATTTAAGTGCTGTTTTTGATGCATTGCGTGCTGCCCAGTTATTTGCTAACATGGAAAAATGCATCTTTTGTACACGACGTGTCTCGTTTCTTGGTTATGTTGTTACTCACAGGGCATTGAGGTGGATAGCAGCAAGATTGCTGCCATTCGGGAGTGGCCTACACCGACGACGGTCACACAAATTCGGAGCTTTCTTGGACTTGCCGGTTTCTACCGCAGATTTGTTCGTGATTTTAGCTCCATTGCAGCGCCTCTACATGAGCTTACAAAGAAAGATGTTCCATTTGCTTGGAGTGATTCCCAGGAGGAAGCGTTCAGCACTTTGAAAGATAAGTTAACCCAAGCTCCCCTATTGCAATTGCCTGATTTTAATAAAGTGTTTGAGCTTGAATGCGATGCTAGCGGTATTGGGCTAGGTGCTGTTTTGTTACAAGAAGGAAAACCAGTTGCTTATTTTAGTGAAAAATTAAGCGGTGCTAGTCTGAAATATTCTACTTATGATAAAGAGCTTTACGCTTTAGTGCGCACTTTGCATACATGGCAGCACTATCTTTGGCATCGTGAGTTTATAATCCATTCTGATCATGAGGCTTTAAAACATATTCGTACCCAAACAAATCTGAACCGTCGTCATGCTAAATGGGTAGAATTCATTGAGTCCTTTCCTTACATTATTAAACACAAGAACGGGAAGGACAATGTTATTGCTGATGCTTTGTCTCGTCGCTATACCATGCTGTCACAGTTAGATTTTAAAATCTTTGGTTTGCACACTGTGAAAGATCAATATGTTGATGATGCTGATTTTAAAGATGCTTTCGGCCATTGTATTAATGGGAAACCATGGGGCAAATTTCACATACAGGATGGGTTCCTGTTTCGCGCTAACAAGTTGTGTGTTCCAGCTAGCTCGGTTCGTCTTTTGTTGTTACAGGAAGCACATGGAGGCGGTCTCATGGGGCACTTTGGCGTCTACAAGACACATGAGGTGTTGGCTGCCCACTTCTTTTGGCCTCGGATGCGCGCTGATGTTGAGCGCCTTGTTGCACGCTGCACTACTTGTCAGAAAGCTAAGTCACGGTTGAACAACCATGGTTTGTATATGCCTTTGCCTGTTCCTACTTCCCCTTGGATTGATATTTCGATGGATTTTGTTTTGGGATTGCCTAGAACTAAGAAGGGGAGGGATAGCATTTTTGTGGTTGTTGATCGATTCTCCAAAATGGCTCATTTCATACCTTGTCATAAGACTGATGATGCTAGCAATGTTGCTGAATTGTTTTTTAGAGAGATTATTCGTTTGAACGGTATTCCCAATACAATAGTCTCGGATCGCGATGCTAAGTTTCTGAGTCATTTTTGGAGATCTCTGTGGAATAAATTGGGAACTAAATTGCTGTTTAGCACCACTTGTCACCCTCAGGACTGATGGTCAAAACTGAGGTAGTTAATCGAACTTTGTCTACCATGCTTAGGGCTGTTTTAGACAAAAATTTGAAACGTTGGGAGGATTTGCTTGCACTCATGTTGAGTTTGCTTATAATCATGCAACCCATTCTTCTACAAAGATGTGCCCTTTTCAAATTGTTTATGGTTACATTCCTAGGGCGCCTATTGCTTTGTTTTCGCTTGATGCTGCGGACGCCCCACACATAGATGCTCTTGCACATGTTGAAACAAATGATTAATCTCCATGAACAAACTCAACAAAATATTGCTGCTGCTAATGCTAAATATCAGATTACTGGTAGTAAGGGCCGGAAAACTAGTTACTTTTGAACCTGGTGATATGGTTTGGTTGCATTTGAGAAAGGATCGTTTTCCTACTTTACGTCGTTCTAAATTGATGCCTCGTGCTGCTGGTCCTTTTAAGATACTAACCAAGATTAATGATAATGCTTATACCCCTTGACCTGCCTGCGGAGTTTGGTGTTTCCACTAGTTTTAATGTTGCAGATTTGAAAACCATATGCGGGAGAAGACGAGGAGTTGCCGTCGAGGACGACTTCAGTTGAAGAAGGGGAGGGTGATGAGGACGTCAACACCAACACGAGCACAATCTACACCAGCAGCACCTTCTCCAGTCCAGGCGCCACCCCTTCCCACCTGGGCAGTGACTCGGGCCCGTGCAAGAGAATTAAACTACATCATGCTGTTAAAGAACGAAGGCCCGGTAAGAATAGACGACCAGCCCAACTGCGGCCCATAATGGACGACCTAGGGTTGGCCGCCCCTAGGGGCTGCGCCCCCTCTCTATTTATCCAGGAGCTGCGCCTCCTTTATTTTGGGAGTTTTGTTTTACGTTAGCTTTAGCTACTCTCGAACACGCGCAAATCTGCGCTGCCTTTCGTGTATTCAGAACTCCACCCTCGAGTAATAGATTAGATTGCTCGCATCTTTTTCCTTGTTCGTTCTTCGATTGTGCACAGGAAACGATCTTCGTGATCAGGCCGATCTCGCATCAGCAAGGTCGGTAACCACAGGGAGTTGGTTCAGCGATTGCATTGGCGCCTCGGGCTTGCTCGTCGTAGTCGGATCGCAAGGTTCATCTTCCGCCAAATCGGAATTATCTCTACTCGCCGAAAGATCGGGCACCTCAGCTACATCAGCGCGTCACCGATAAATTCCCGGTCGCCGCCGTCCGTAGTATAAATTGACCCCACCGCGAGCTTCGTAAGGTAGTTAAGTATCCAATCACCAAGAATTAGCCCCGATCATTCACCTGAGCTCTGGAATTTCAAATTTTCCCCCAAACTGGTCTCCGCCCACCGCGAAGAACAGCTCAATCGTGGCCAGCTCAACTCAGGTTAGTTCAAGACTCTCCGTTGCCTGTTCTAGTGTCCCTAGACCCTCCTCAAGCTCTTCGACCCTTTCAATTGAACTGGACCATCAACCATCGCCAGAACACTTTCCTTCGTCCGCATGGTTCCTCGGTCACCGTGACCAGAACAAACCATGTAGCCATTGATGAATTAGGTCTAGGGGGAAACGTTAGTTAGGGCCGTGGAATTCGGTTTCAGCCAAAGTAGAGCGCTAGTCTCTGCCCCGTTTGGCCGGTCCAGGAGCTAGCCGGAGCTCGGCCGTTGCTCGACGCCGTCGTGGACCTGGCACGGTGAAGGAATAGAACGTGAAGGGCTTTTCTGTAAACCGTCAGCGACTCAGTGCAATAGTAATTGAACCCACTTCGGATGATCAGTAAGCCGAGGCCCTTTCTGCAAAATCTCCACCGCAGGCGCGGGCGCGCACGAGTTTCCTCCTGGGCCTGGGCCGCTGCGATCAGATTAAGCCCAATACAGTTCAAGATTTCCCCTTTTCTTTTTCTGTCCAACTTTAGAAATATGTAGGAAAATGGTAGAAAAATCCTAAAATGTCAAACCAATTTTACTAGATTCCTTATTTTTCATAGTATTTAATAAAAATAGTTTTATGATTTTTAGGACAAATAAGGAATTTTGGAGTATTTAATATAGCTCAAAAACATTGGTTCTGGATTTTTAGAAAATGGATAATAATTCCAAAAATGCCCAAACTTTTTATATGAGCTCTATACATTATTTAGAAGCCTTGGGTAGAATTTGGTTTGATTTGGACCTTGTTTGATAACTAGAACCCACAACCCCCCACCCCCTGCCCTTTGAATTCCTTTACTGACTCCGGAAACCCTAAGTTCTTGGAGTTCCGTGAAGGAAAGTTGTATTCAAGACTTTAGATAATAAATTCTTATTATCTTTGCACTCTCATAAGCATTACATGGCATTCATTCTTATATACACATGGTGATGTTTAGAGAACGAAGAAGAAGTCGAAAGTAACCGAAGAGAAGACACCACCACCTTCGGAATCTCAGGCAAGAAATTGTTTTCTACTTTGATATCTGCGGGTCCGAGCCTGACTCACCTATCACGAAGGCAAGCCCTGGTGCATTTGCCACCCTCCTTGATGTTTTTAAAATCTTTCTCACTTGATTGATGCATTAGGTGATAGGAGTTGAATGCTTAAACAATTCCTGCATTACCTTCCTTGAACTTGATTACTTTCCTTGAAACCCTGTCTTTGCAAAAGGTTTTACTATGCTTAGTATTGCTCTAGCAAAACAAAAGGTTTTGTTTTACAAAAGATGATTGGCAAGTGGGAGGGATGTTTTTGAAAATTTGATGGTGGATCCATCAGGGCCATGATGGGTTCAACATCGGAAAAGATGTACCTCTGTCAGGTACCAAGCTTTGGGTTTTAAATGATTAAGTTGAGACCGGGAGGGTGACTTGCACGAGAAAGAGAGTCTCGGTGTAGTGTCTCCGTCTAAGTCGATTAAGGACCGTCTAGATGTAGGCCTGCTGACCGAGGACCCTTTAACTGGTCACATGCCTCGTCATGGGTAAGCCTTGCCTTGGGCAGACTAAGGCCAGAATAAGATAACATGGAATGGGCGTGGAGCGGGTGGCGAGAAGTAGCGTGTACCCTCCGTGGCAAGAGGCTGGACGATGGTGTATCTGTGCTCTCGGTTCACGTGAACCTGATCTGGTCTTAAAAACCCCGGTGGTGGGTTGACATATGCAAGGGTTAAGTGCTACATATTTTGTGTGATTGGAGATCCTCAGCTGAGTATAATCGATTCGGATCGCCGTACCTTCGCGGTTATGAAGACTTGGTCACTGACCTATACGTAGAACTCCAGTAATGATGAAGGACTTGTATGAAATTGGCTAGTGCAGGTTAAGTGATTGAACTAGGTTACAAAGAACTCTAGATGCAAGGAATTTTACCTAACTGACAATAAAATTGGATTTTTTAAGGATCCACTTTTAGTAAGCATTTATGTAAAATAGAGTATTTGATCAATGAGAAACCTTACCTTGACTCCCTTATAAACCAGCATACCCTTGAGAGTCTTTTCTTTAGTCGGGTAAGACTTGCTGAGAAATTCCATACTCAGGGTTTTATTCCCTATTGTTTTTAGGTGAGGAAGCAATAAACTTTGTTGCTTTTGTACCAACGTGGTGTCAATGAAGAAAAGCAAGAATGAAGCTACGGGAGGACCCTAGTCCTCCATAAAACTTTTATGTAAGAACTTATCGGGAGGAGTTTTACCTCCCTTAGTACTGTAACAATAAGTACTCTGCACTCGTGTTTATATGCTGGTCTATAATAACCAACTTTATCTTACTTTCAAATAAATGTAAGTTTATGTAATCGCTTCCGCATTCCTGTATCTCCGATGTTCTGTAATGTCTGCGTGATGGGTAAAACGCTCTTGGGAAAGGTGAGAAAAGCAGATACCGAAACTTGTCAAGTGATTCAGGGGCATCTACAGGGTTGTCTGAGGTCCGTTGGATAAGGACAACTGTGGGTGGGCCTAATGACTTGGGAGGTTCCGTCACAGCTGCGAAAACGAAGAAATGGTTACGGTGGCAAAAACTCGTGATTTGTATACACCCCGACACCCGTTTCTGAATGGGTGACGTGCGTCAATGAAATTGCGCGAAACCACCCCAAACATGAGTTTTGAACTAAAGTAGTGGATTGGGCATGTTCATTGCGAAAAATGAAGAAATGGTTCCCGGTGGCAAAAACTCATGCTTTGTATGCAACCCGACACCCGTTTTCGGAATGGGTGACGTGCGGCAACGAAATTGCGTGAAACCACCTCAAACATGAGTTTTGGACCTAAAGTAGTGGATTGGGCATGTTCGTTGCGAAAAACTAAGAAATGGTTCCTGTGGCAAAAACTCGTGCTTTATATGCACCCCGACACACGTTTTCGGAATGGGTGACGTGCGGCAACGAAATTGCGCGAAACCACTCCAAACATGAGTTTTGGACCTAAAGTAGTGGGTTGGGCATGTTCGTTGCGGAAAAACAAAGAAATGGTTCCGGTGGCAAAACTCGTGCTTTGTATACACCCGACAACCGTTTTCGGAATGGGTGACGTGCTGGCAACGAAATTGCGCGAAACCACCCTAAACATGAGTTTTGGACATAAAGTAGGGGATTGGGCATGTTCGTAGCGAAAAACAAAGAATGGTTCCGGTGCAAAAACTCGTGATTTGTATACACCTCGACACCCGTTTTCGGAATGGGTGATGTGCGGCAACGAAATTGCGTGAAACACCTCAAACATGAGTTTTGTACTAAGTAGTAGATTGGGCATGTTCGTTGCGAAAAACAAAGAAATGGTTCCGCTGGCAAAAACCTGTGCTTTGTATGCACCCGACACCCGTTTTTGGAATGGGTGACTTGCGGCAACGAAATTGTGCGACCACCCCAAACATGAGTTTTGGACCTAAACTAGTGGACTGGGCATGTTCTTTGCGAAAAAACGAAGAAATGGTTCCGGTGGCAAAAACTCGTGCTTTGTAAACACCCCGACACCCGTTTTCGGAATGGGTGACGTGCGGCAACAAAATTGCACGAAACCACCCCAAACATGAGTTTTTGGACATAAAGTAGTGGATTGGGCATGTTCATAGCGAAAAACGAAGAATTGTTCCGGTGCAAAACTCGTGCTTTGTATTTCACCCGACACAGTTTTTGAAATGGGTGACTTGCGGCAACGAAATTGCGCGAAACCACTCCAGACATGAGTTTTAGACCTAAGTAGTGGATTGGGCATGTTCGTTGCGAAAAACGAAGAGATGGTTCGCTGGCAAAAACTCGTGCTTTGTATGCACCCGACACCCATTTTCAGAATGGGCGACGTGTGGCAACAAATTGCGTGTGAAACCATCCCAAACATGAGTTTTAGACCTACAGTAGTGGATTGGGCATTTTCGTTGTGAAAAACGAAGAAATGGTTCCGATGGCAAAACTCGTGCTTTGTATACACGCCGACACCCGTTTTCGGAATGGGAGACGTAAGACAACGAAATTGCGCGAAACACCCCAAACATGTGTTTTGGACCTAAAGTAGTGGATTGGGCATGTTCGTTCCGAAAAACGAAGAAATGGTTCCGGTGGCAAAAACTCGTGCTTTGTATACACCCGACACCCGTTTTCGGAATGGGTGACGTGCGCAACGAAATTGCGCGAAACCACCCCCAAACATGAGTTTTTGGACATAAAGTAGTGGATTGGGCATGTTCGTAGCGAAAAACAAAGAAATGGTTTCGGTGGCAAAAACTCGTGCTTTGTATTTCACCCGACACCGTTTTCGGATGGGTGACGTGCGGCAACGAAATTGCGCGAAACAACCCCAAACATGAGTTTTGGAACTAAAGTAGTGGATTGGGCATGTTCGTTCCGAAAAACGAAGAAATGGTTCCAGTGGACAAAACTCGTGCTTTATATGCACCCCGACACCCGTTTTCGGAATGGGTGACGTGCTAGAACAAAATTGCGCGAAACTGCCCCAAACATGAGTTTTGGAACTAAAGTAGTGGATTGGGCATGTTCGTTGCGAAAAATGAAGAAATGGTTCCGGTGGCAAAAACTCGTGCTTTGTATACACCGCGACACCCGCTTTCGGAATGGGTGACGTGCGGCAACGAAATTACACGAAACCACCCCAAACATGAGTTTTGGACCTAAAGTAGTGGATTGGGCATGTTCGTTGCGAAAAACAAAGAAATGGTTCCGGTGGCAAAAACTCGTGCTTTGTATGAACCACGACACCCGTTTTCAGAATGGGTGACGTGCGGCAACGAAATTGCGCGAAACCACTCCAAACAAGAGTTTTGGAACTAAAGTAGTGGATTGGGCATGTTCGTTGCGAAAAACTAAGAAATGGTTCCGGTGGCAAAAACTCGTGCTTTATATGCACCCCGACACCCGTTTTCGGAATGTGTGACGTGCGGCAACGAAATTGCACGAAACCACCCAAAACATGAGTTTTGGAACTAAAGTAGTGGATTGGGCATGTTCGTTGCGAAAATGAAGAAATGGTTCCGATGGCAAAAACTCGTGCTTTGTATGCAACCCGACACCCGTTTTTCGGAATGGGTGACGTGGGGCAACGAAATTGTGTGAAAACCACCCAAACATGAGTTTTGGACCTAAAGTAGTGGATTGGGCATGTTCGTTGCGAAAAACGAAGAAATGGTTCCGCTCGCAAAAACTTGTGCTTTGTATACACCCCAACACCGGTTTTCGGACTGGGTGACTTTCGGCAACGAAATTGTGCAAAACCACCCCAAACATGAGTTTTGGAACTAAAGTAGTGGATTGGGCATGTTCGTTGCGAAAAATGAAGAAATGGTTCCAGTGGCAAATACTCGTGCTTTGTATACACCCCGACACCCGTTTTTGGAATCGGTGACATGCAGCAAGGAAATTGCACGAAACCACCACAAACATGTGTTTTGGACCTAAAGTAGTGGATTGGGCATGTTTGTTGCGAAAAACAAAGAAATGGTTCCGGTGGCAAAAACTCGTGCTTTGTATGCACCCCGACACCCGTTTTCGGAATGGATGACGTGCGGCAACGAAATTGCGCGGAACCACCCCAAACATGAGTTTTGGACCTAAAGTAGTGGATTGGGAATGTTCGTTGCGAAAAACGAAGAAATGGTTCCGGTGGCAAAAACTCGTGCTTTGTATGCACCCCGACACCCATTTTCGGAATGGGCGACGTGTGGCAACAAAATTGCGTGAAACCATCCCAAACATGAGTTTTAGACCTACAGTAGTGGATTGGGCATTTTCATTGTGAAAAACGAAGAAATGGTTCCGATGGCAAAAACTCGTGCTTTGTATACACGCCGACACCCGTTTTCGGAATGGGAGACGTGCGACAACGAAATTGCGCGAAACACCCCAAACATGTGTTTTGGACCTAAAGTAGTGGATTGGGCATGTTCGTTCCGAAAAACGAAGAAATGGTTCCGGTGGCAAAAACTCGTGCTTTGTATGCACCCGATACCCGTTTTCGGAATGGGTGACGTGCGGCACGAAATTGCGTGAAACCACCCCAAACATGAGTTTTGGACATAAAGTAGTGGATTGGGCATGTTCGTAGCGAAAACAAAGAAATGGTTCCGGTGGCAAAAACTCGTGCTTTGTATTTCACCCGACACCCGTTTTAGGAATGGGTGACGTGCGGCAACGAAATTGCGCGAAACCACCCCCAAACATGAGTTCTGGAACTAAAGTAGTGGATTGGGCATGTTCGTTCCGAAAAACGAAGAAATGGTTCCAGTGGACAAAACTCGTGCTTTATATGCACCCCGACACCCGTTTTCGGAATGGGTGACGTGCTAGAACAAAATTGCGCGAAACCGCCCCAAACATGAGTTTTGGAACTAAAGTAGTGGATTGGGCATGTTCGTTGCGAAAAATGAAGAAATGGTTCCGGTGGCAAAAACTCGTGCTTTGTATACACCGCGACACCCGCTTTCGGAATGGGTGACGTGCGGCAACGAAATTACGCGAAACCACCCCAAACATGAGTTTTGTACCTAAAGTAGTGGATTGGGCATGTTCGTTGCGAAAAACAAAGAAATGGTTCCGGTGGCAAAAACTCGTGCTTTGTATGAACCACGACACCCGTTTTCAGAATGGGTGACGTGCGGCAACGAAATTGCGCGAAACCACTCCAAACAAGAGTTTTGGAACTAAAGTAGTGGATTGGGCATGTTCGTTGCGAAAAACTAAGAAATGGTTCCGGTGGCAAAAACTCGTGCTTTATATGCACCCCGACACCCGTTTTCGGAATGTGTGACGTGCGGCAACGAAATTGCGCGAAACCAACCAAAACATGAGTTTTGGAACTAAAGTAGTGGATTGGGCATGTTCGTTGCGAAAAATGAAGAAATGGTTCCGGTGGCAAAAACTCGTGCTTTGTATGCAACCCGACACCCGTGGGGCAACGAAATTGTGTGAAACCACCCCAAACATGAGTTTTGGACCTAAAGTACTGATTGGGCATGTTCGTTGCGAAAAACGAAGAAATGGTTCCGCTCGCAAAAACTTGTGCTTTGTATACACCCCAACACCGGTTTTTCGGACTGGGTGACTTTCGGCAACGAAATTGCGCAAAACCACCCCAAACATGAGTTTTGGAACTAAAGTAGTGGATTGGGCATGTTCATTGCGAAAATGAAGAAATGGTTCCAGTGGCAAATACTCGTGCCTTTGTATACACCCCGACACCCGTTTTTGGAATCGGTGACATGCAGCAGGAAATTGCATGAAACCACCACAAACATGTGTTTTGGACCTAAAGTAGTGGATTGGGCATGTTTGTTGCGAAAAACAAAGAAATGGTTCTGGTGGCAAAAACTTGTGCTTTGTATGCACCCCGACACCCGTTTTCGGAATGGATGACGTTGCGGCAACGAAATGCGCGGAACCACCCCAAACATGAGTTTTGGACCTAAGTAGTGGATTGGGAGTGTTCGTTGTGAAAAACGAAGAAATGGTTCCGGTGGCAAAAACTCGTGCTTTGTATGCACCCCGACACCCGTTTCGGAATGGATGACGTGCGGCAACGAAATTGCGCGAAACCCACCCTAAACATGAGTTGTGGACCTAAAGTAGTGGATTAGGTATGTTCGTTTGAAAAACAAAGAAATGGTTCCGGTGGCAAAAACTCGTGCTTTGTATGCCACCCGACACCCGTTTTCGGAATGGGTGACGTGCGACAACGAAATTGCGTGAAACCACCCCAAACATGAGTTTTGGACCTAAAGTGGTGGATTGTGCATGTTCGTTGCGAAAAACGAAGAAATGGTTCCGGTGGCAAAACTTGTGCATTGTATGCACCCGACACCCGTTTTTCGGAATGGGTGACGTGCGGCAACGAAATTGCGCGAAACCACCCCAAATATGAGTTCTGGACCTAAAGTAATGGATTGGGCATGTTCGTTGCGGAAAAACGAAGAAATGGTTCCGGTGGCAAAAACTCGTGTTTTGTATACACCCCGACACCCGTTTTCGGAATGGGTAACGTGCGGCAACAAAATTGCGCGAAAACCACCTCAAACATGAGTTTTGGAACTAAAGTAGTGGATTGGGCATGTTCGTAGTGAAAAATGAAGAAATGGTTCCGGTGGCAAAAAACTCGTGCTTTGTATGCCACCCGACACCCGTTTTCGAAATGGGTGACGTGCGGCAACAAAATTGCGCGAAAACCACCCAAACATGAGTTTTGGACCTAAAGTAGTGGATTGGGCATGTTTCGTTGCGAAAAACGAAGAAATGGTTCCGGTGGCAAAAAGTCGTGCTTTATGTCCAAAACTCATGGATGGGGTGGTTTCGTGCAATTTCGTTGCGCACGTCACCCATTCCGAAAAACGGGTGTCGGGGTGTATACAAGCACGCGTATTTGCCACCGGAACCATTTCTTCGTTTTTTCGCAACGAACATGCCCAATCCACTACTTTAGGTCCAAAACTCATGTTTGGGATGGTTTCGCGCAATTTCGTTGCCACACGTCACCCATTCCGAAAGCGGGTATCGGGTGCATACAAAGCACGAGTTTTTGCCACCTGAACCATTTTTTTCATTTTTCACAACGAACTTGCCCAATCCACTACTTTAGGTCCAAAACTCATGTTTGGGTGGGTTTCACGCAATTTCATTGCCGTACGTCACCATTCGAAAACGGATGCCGGGTGCATACAAAGCATGAGTTTTGCCACCGGAACCATTTCTTCGTTTTCGCAACGAACATGTCCAATCCACTACTTTAGGTCCAAAACTCATGTTTGGGGTGGTGTCGCGCAATTTCGTTGCCGCACGTCACCCATTCCGAAAACGGGTGTCGGGTGCATACAAAGCACGAGTTTTTGCCACCGGAACCATTTCTTCATTTTTCACAACAAACTTGCCCAATCCAGTACTTTAGGTCCAAAACTCATGTTTGGGGTGGTTTAGCGCAATTTCATTGCCGTATGTCACCCATTCCGAAAACGGATGTCGGGGTGCATACAAAGCACGAGTTTTGCCACCGGTACCTATTTCTTGTTTTTCGCAACGAACATGCCCAATCCACTACTTTAAGTCCAAAACTCATGTTTGGGGTGGTTTCGCGCAATTTCGTTGTCGCACGTCACACATTCAGAAAACGGGTGTCGGGCTGCATATAAAGCACGAGTTTTTGCCATCGGAACCATTTCTTTGTTTTTCGCAACGAACTTACCCAATCCACTACTTTAGGTCCAAAACTCATGGTTGGGGTGGTTTCGCGCAATTTCGTTGCCGCACGTCACCCATTCCGAAAACGGGTGTTGGGGTGCATACAAAGCACAAGTTTTTGCCATCGGAACCATTTCTTCGTTTTTCGCAACGAACATGCCCAATCCAGTACTTTAGGACCAAAACTCATGTTTGGGGTGGTTTCGCTCAATTTCATTGCCGCACGTCACCCATTCCGAAAACGGGTGTTGGGGTGCATACAAAGCACAAGTTTTTGCCATCGAAACCATTTCTTCGTTTTTCGCAACGAACATGCCCAATCCAGTACTTTAGTTCTAAAACTCATGTTTGGGGTGGTTTCGCGCAATTTCATTGTCGTACGTCAACCATTCTGAAAACGGGTATCGGGGTGCATTCAAAGCACGAGTTTTGCCACTGGAACCATTTCTTCGTTTTTCGCAAGAGAACATGCCCAATCCACTACTTTAGGTCCAAAACTCATGTTTGGGGTGGTTTCGCGTAATTTTGTTGCCGCATGCCACCCGAGAAAACGGGTGTCGGGGTGCATACAAAGCACGAGTTTTTGCCATCGGAACCATTTCTTCGTTTTTCGCAACGAACTTGCCCAATCCACTACTTTTGGTCCAAAACTCATGGTTGGGGTGGTTTCGCGCAATTTCGTTGCCGCATGTCACCCATTCCGAAAACGGTGTCGGGGTGTATACAAAGCACGAGTTTTTGCCATCGGAACCGTTTCTTCGTTTTTCGCAACGAACTTGCCCAATCCACTACTTTTGGTCCAAAACTCATGCTTGGGGTGGTTTCGCGCAATTTCGTTGCCGCACGTCAACCATTCTGAAAACGGGTGTAAGGTTGTATACAAAGCATGGGTATTTGCCACCGGAACCATTTCTTCGTTTTTCGCAACGAACATGGCCAATCCAGTACTTTAGGTCTAAAACTCATGTTTGGGTTGTTTCACGCAATTTTGTTGTCGCACGTCACCCATTCCGAAAACAGGTGTCGGGGTGCATACAAAGCAAAAGTTTTTGGCATCGGAACCATTTCCTCGTTTTTCGCAACGAACAAGCCCAATCCACTACTTTAGGTCCAAAACTCATGTTTGGGGTGGTTTCACGCAATTTCGTTGCCGCACGTCACCCATTCCGAAAACGGGTGTCTGGGTGCATACAAAGCACGAGTTTTGCTACTGGAACCATTTCTTCGTTTTTCGCTACGAACAAGCCCAATCCACTACTTTAGTTCCAAAACTCATGTTTGGGGTGGTTTCGCGCAATTTCGTTGCCGCACGTCACCCATTCCGAAAACGGGTATCGGGGAGCATACAAAGCACGAGTTTTGCCACCGGAACCATTTCTTCGTTTTTCGCTATGAACAAGCCCAATCCACTACTTTAGGTCCAAAACTCATGTTTGGGGTGGTTTTGCGCAATTTCGTTGGGGGCACGTCACCCATTCCAAAAACGGGTATCGGGGTGCATACAAAGCACGAGTTTTTGCCACCGGAATATTTCTTTGTTTTTCACAACAAACATGCCCAATCCACTACTTTAGGTCCAAAACTCATGTTTGGGGTGGTTTCGCGCAATTTCCTTGCCGCACGTCACCCATTCCGAAAACGGGTGGTGCTATACAAAGCACGAGTTTTTGCCACCGGAACCATTTCTTCGTTTTTTCGCAACGAACATGTCCAATCCAGTAATATAGGTCCAAAACTCATGTTTGGGGTGGTTTCGCGTAATTTCGTTGCCGCACGTCACCCATTCTGAAAATGGGTGTAAGGTTGTATACAAAGCACGTGTATTTGCCACCGGAACCATTTCTTTGTTTTTCGCAACGAACACGCCCAATCACTTTAGGTCCAAAACTCATGTTTGGGGTGGTTTCGCGCAATTTCGTTGACGCTCGTCACCCATTCCGAAAACGGGTGTTGGGGTGCATACAAATTACAAGTTTTTGCCATCGGAACCATTTCTTCGTTTTTCGCAACAAACAAGCCCAATCCACTACTTTAGGTCAAAAACTCATGTTTGGGGTGGTTTCACGCAATTTCGTTGCCGCTCGTCACCCATTCCGGAAACGGGTGTCGGGGTGCATACAAAGCACGAGTTTTGCCAGCGGAACCATTTCTTCGTCTTTCGCTACGAACAAGCCCAATCCACTACTTTAGTTCCAAAACTCATGTTTGGGATGGTTTCGCGCAATTTCGTTGCCGCACCTCACCCATTCCGAAAACGGGTGTCGGGGTGCATACAAAGCACGAGTTTTGCCACCGGAACCATTTCTTCGTTTTTCGCAACAAACATGCCCAATCCACTACTTTAGGTCCAAAACTCATGTTTGGGGTGGTTTCGCGTAATTCCGTTGCCGCACGTCACCCATTCCGAAAACGGGTGTCGGGTGCATACAAAGCACGAGTTTTGCCACCAGAACCATTTCTTCGTTTTTTTGCTACGAACAAGCCCAATGCACTACTTTAGTTCCAAAACTCATGTTTGGGGTGGTTTCGCGCAATTTTGTTGCCGCACGTCACCCATTCAGAAAACGGGTGTCGGGGTGTATACAAAGCTCGAGTTTTTGCCACCGAAACGATTTCTTCGTTTTTCGCAACGAACTTACCCAATCTACAACTTTAGGTCCAAAACTCATGGTTGGGTGGTTTCGCGCAATTTCGTTGTCGCATGTCACCCATTCCGAAAATGCGTGTCGGGGTGTATACAAAGCACGAGTTTTTTGCCACCGAACCATTTCTTCGTTTTTTCGCAACGAACTTGCCCAATCCACTACTTTTGGTCCAAAACTCATGGTTGGGCTGGTTTCGCACAATTTCGTTGTCGCACGTCACCCATTCCGAAAACAGGTGTCGGGGGTGCATACAAATTACAAGTTTTTGCCATCAGAACCATTTCTTCGTTTTTCGCAACGAACAAGCCCAATCCACTACTTTAGGTCAAAAACTCATGTTTGGGGTGGTTTCACGCAATTTCGTTGCCGCACGTCACCCATTCCGAAAACGGGTGTCGGGGTGCATACAAAGCACGAGTTTTGCCAGCGGAAGCATTTCTTCGTATTTCGCTACGAACAAGCCCAATCCCCTACTTTAGTTCCAAAACTCATGTGTTGGGGTGGTTTCGCGCAATTTTGTTGCCGCACGTCACCCATTGCGAAAACGGTGTCGGGGTGCATACAAAGCACGAGTTTTGCCAGCGGAACCATTTCTTCGTATTTCGCTACGAACAAGCCCAATCCCCTACTTTAGTTCCAAAACTCATGTGTTGGGGTGGTTTCGCGCAATTCCGTTGCTGCACGTCACCCATTCCGAAAACGGGTGTCAGGTGCATACAAAGCACGAGTTTGCCACCAGATCCATTTCTTCGTTTTTCGCTACGAACAAGCCCAATCCACTACTTTAGTTCCAAAACTCATGTTTGGGGTGGTTTCGTGCAATTTTCGTTGTCGCACGTCACCCATTCCGAAAATGGGTGTCGGGTGTATACAAAGCACGAGTTTTTTGCCACCGGAACCATTTCTTTGTTTTTCGCAACGAACTTGCCCAATCTACAACTTTAGGTCCAAAACTCATGGTTGGGGTGGTTTCGCGCAATTTCGTTGCCGCATGTCACCCATTCCGAAAATGGGTGTCGGGGTGTATACAAAGCACGAGTTTTTGCCACCGGAACCATTTCTTCGTTTTTTCGCAACGAACTTGCCCAATCTACTACTTTTGGTCCAAAACTCATGGTTGGGGTGGTTCGCGCAATTTCGTTGCCGCATGTCACCCATTCCGAAACGGGTGTCGGGGTGTATACAAAGCACGAGTTTTTGCCACCGGAACCGTTTCTTCGTTTTTTGCAACGAACTTGTCCAATCCACTACTTTAGGTCCAAAACTCATGCTTGGGGTGGTTTTCGCGCAATTTCGTTGCCGCACGTCACCCATTCTGAAAACGGGTGTAAGGTTGTATACAAAGCACGGGTATTTGCCTCCGGAACCATTTCTTCGTTTTTCACAACGAACATGCCCAATCCAGTACTTTAGGTCCAAAACTCATGTTTGGGGTGGTTTCACGCAATTTCGTTGCCGCACGTCACCCATTCCGAAAAACAGGTGTTGGGGTGCATACAAAGCAAAGTTTTTGCCATCGAACCATTTCCTCGTTTTTCGCAACGAACAAGCCCAATCCACTACTTTAGGTCCAAAACTCATGTTTGGGGTGGTTTCACGCAATTTCGTTGCCGCACGTCACCCATTCCGAAACGGGTGTCGGGGTGCATACAAAGCACGAGTTTTGCCACCGGAACCATTTCTTCATTTTTCGCTACGAACAAGACCAATCCACTACTTTAGTTCCAAAACTCATGTTTGGGGTGGTTTCGCGCAATTTCGTTGCCGCACGTCACCCATTCCGAAAACGGGTATCGGGGTGCATACAAAGCACGAGTTTTGCCACCGGAACCATTTCTTCGTTTTTCGCAACAAACATGCCCAATCCACTACTTTAGGTCCAAAACTCATGTTTGGGGTGGTTTCGTGCAATTCCGTTTGCCGCACGTCACCCATTCCAAAAACGGGTGTCGGGTCCATACAAAGCACGAGTTTTGCCACCAGAACCATTTCTTCGTTTTTTCGCTACGAACAAGCCCAATCCACTACTTTAGTTCCAAACTCATTTTTGGGGTGGTTTCGCGCAATTTTGTTGCCGCACGTCACCCATTCCGAAAACGGGTGTCGGGGTGTATACAAAGCACGAGTGAAATAGGGGGAATAGCCAAAGATGGTGCATCATCAAGTGAAATGAGGACACTAGAGCATATAAGTGCATAGCATGGCAAATGAGCACCGTGTAGATCATCAAAATCAGCACGTGACAGTAAAACAGGAGCCTTCAACTTGATTTCAGAAGGAACAGAGGGCGATGGATCAAGTTGTTTAGCAGTTATAGCAGCTCGGGCAAGATCATCTTTAACAATTTGTTCAGGTGTCATTGGATGTATAATTATTTTCTGACCCTTAAAAATGAAAGAATAATGATTCGAACGACCATGATGCAAGCTATCACTATCATATTGCCAAGGTCGACCAAGTAACAAAGAGCATGCTTCCATGGGAATAACATCACAATCAACAAAATCAGAATAAGCACCCATGGAGAAAGGAACGCGCACGGAACGTGTGATTTTTATTTTACCACCATCATTAAGCCATTGAATGTGATATGGGTTTGGATGCTTACGAGTGGGTAACGATAACTTTTCGACCAGCATGGTACTCGCCAAATTGTTGCAACTGCCGCTGTCGATAATGATGCGAATTGACCGCTCCTGCACAACACCCTTTGTATGGAACAGAGTGTGTCGCTGATTCTTCTCGGGCAAAGCGACCTGTGTACTGAGAACACGCTGCACAACAAGACTTTCATACCTATTAGCGTCGCCCGGGTTGACATGTACCTCCGCCTTAGCTGCATGGTCAGTGGCAAGTAGTGCATGTTCAATTTCTTCAGAATCACTAGCGGAAGAGTACTCACCATCGTCACGAATAAGCAAAGTGCGCTTGTTTGGGCAGTCCCGAATCACATGGCCAAATCCTCTATAGCGATGACACTGAATATCCCGTGTACGACCTGTGGGTGGGGCAGTGCTGGCTGGTTTGGTCGTCTTCTCGCGTGGAGTAGTGGTGGACGTGGATGGTGCAGGGGGAACTGGTGCTGAGGTGGATGTCGAGCTTCGTCCTGCAAAAGGGTTAGGAATATGGCTTCGAGTGGCGTCCCTGCACTTCACGTTCAGCTTTGCAAGCATATTCAAATAAAGTAGTCATATCATAATATTCCTTATAATCAAGTATATCTTGGATTTCGCGGTTTAAACCACCACGAAAACGTGCCATAGCAGCGTCGTTGTCCTCTAATATCCCACAACGAATCATACCTTTTTGTAACTCCTGGAAATAGTCCTCAACAGATTGAGAACCTTGCTGAAAACGCTGCATTTTATTAAGCAAATCACGAGCATAATACGAAGGCACAAATCGATGTCGCATCGCAGCTTTCAACTGATCCCAAGTGGTTGGAATGGTAGTGGGATGTTTTATTTTAAACTCACGCCACCAAATTAAAGCAAAATCAGTGAATTCACTAATAGCAGCTTTAACCTGAGAATGTGCAGCAATATCATGGCATGAAAATTTTTGTTCAACCTCTAACTCCCAATCAAGATATGCAGCAAGATCATATTTGCCATTAAAAGGTGGAATTTTAAATTTAATCTTAGAAAATAAGTCATTAGGGGGATGACGAACCACACGGCGTGCACGACCACGGCGATCTCCATCTTCCCACTCAGTGTCACCGTCGTAGTCCTGCTCCATCTTTGTGGTCAACGCATCAAGGCGTGCCAGGATGGTGTCGAGTGTGGTGCGAGTCGCCGTTTTGAGCAAGGTCAAGCTGGTTGAAACGCTCGGTCGTCGAAGTGACCATTGAATCAAGCCGTTCATGCATCGTCCTAATGTCATCAGCAAGTCCATCAACTTGTCCCCTTTACTTCCAGCAACTGGGCATCCACCGTGTCGTGTGCTCCTGCCATAGTTAGCGCAAACACCAAAACACCAAAAGAAGAAAAAAAACAACGACAAAAAACAGGGGTGTACTGCTCACAAGGCGCTCACACTAGTGATGTTATCAAATTCTTATCTGTTCTTACCAAGCCACAGTGGTGAACTGCAACCAACAGGTGGAACCGGTGAAAGATTGGATGAGCGATTGCCTGGAGAAACAGAAGCCTGCTCGTCGTAGAAATATGTGGAGTTCTGGGTAGGCTGCACTCAAGTCAATGATTAGCACAATCAAACAATAATGCAAAGTTGAATTATAGTGCAGAACACGAAACTATATTGCTGGCCACAAGTGCAAAGGACGGATGGAACTAGCAGAATGGCAGTACCGTAAATATTGTACTAGCGAGGCCACTAGTAGGAATCACAAGTGATTTTGTTTTTCTTTTTTTGTATGATTTTTTTTGATATTTTTCTCAGCACAAGAAGCAACAAAATAGGAGCTAGACGAAGTTTCACCTAAAACAGAGATTAGATGTGGTCTACAGAAATCAGGAAGTTCTCTGAAAAGCGTGCGAGAACTTTGACGGAATTTTTTCTTTATTTTCCTGAATTTTTTTGACAATTTTGTCGAAACCCAAACAGACCAAAGGTCAGTTTGGCCGGCCTCAGAATGGTGTCAACTAGCTCCTGTAAAAATTTCAGATTTTTTGGACACCCGAGCGAAAAGTTATGCCCGGTTTAAGGAAGGTACCTCAAGTTATGTTTTCAAACGACCGGGATGAAACAACTGTGTCCTTTCTCCTTCGTTGTTTTTTGTTTCTGTTTTTTTTTACGTAACCGAAGGAGAAAAACAAGGAAACGATGTTGACTCGGTTTGTTTTTTTCTGTTTTTTTTTTTCGTAACCAAAGGAGAAAACAAGGAAACGGCCGTTTGACTCGGTTTGTTTTTTCTGTTTTTTTTTACGTAACCGAAGGAGAAAAACAAGGAAACAATGTTGACTCGGTTTGTGGCGTGATCAAAGGGGAGATGGTGGCGGTGCTAGGGTTTGAATGGTGGAAGAACACAATGCAACCAACAACAAATGACGCGAAAGCACACAAATTCAACAATGCAGATTATTGAAAGAAAGTGCGAGGCTCAAAAGGGTGCTGGGATAAGGTCTAACCTGAATTTTTATGTGGTTTTGTGGACTGTAGGAAAAAAACACTCGATAAACTCACCGATCAACCTGGAAATCTGATACCAATTGATGTAGCTGAGGTGCCCGATCTTTCGGCGAGTAGAGATAATTCCGATTTGGCGGAAGATGACCCTTGCGATCCGACTACGACGAGCAAGCCCGAGGCGCCAATGCAATCGCTGAACCAACTCCCTGTGGTTACCGACCTTGCTGATGCGAGATCGGCCTGATCACGAAGATCGTTTCCTGTGCGCAATCGAAGAACGAACAAGAAAAAGATGCGAGCAATCTAATCTATTACTCGAGGGTGGAGTTCTGAATACACGAAGACAGCGCAGATTTGCGCGTGTTCGAGAGTAGCTAAAGCTAACGTAAAACAAAACTCAAGAAATAAAGGAGGCGCAGCTCCTGGATAAATAGAGAGGGGGCGCAGCCCCTAGGGGCGGCCAACCCTAGGTCGTCCATTATGGGCCGCAGGTTGGGCTGGTCGTCTATTCTTCCGGGCCTTCGTTCTTTAACAGCATGATGTAGTTCAATTCTCTTGCACGGGCCCGAGTCACTGGCCCAGGTGGAAGGGGTGGCGCCTGGACTGGGGAAGATGGTGCCTGGGCTGGAGAAGGTGCTGCTGGTGTAGATGTGCTCGTGTTGGTGTTGATGTCCTCATCAGTAATAGGTGACGTGCGGACACGAAATTGCGCGAAACCACCCCAAACAAGAGTTTTGGACCTAAAGTAGTGGATTCGGCATGTTCGTTGCGAAGAACGAAGAAATAGTTTCGGTGGCAAAACTCGTGCTTTGTATGCACCCCAACACCCGTTTTCGGAATGGGTGACGTGCGGCAACGAAATTGCGCGAAACCACCCCAAACGTGAGTTTTGGACCTAAAGTAGTGGATTGGGCAAGTTAGTAGCGAAAAACAAAGAAATGGTTCCGCTGGCAAAAAACTCGTGCATTGTATGAACCACGGACACCCATTTTCGGAATGGGTGACGTGCGTCAACGAAATTGCGCGAAACCACCCCAAACATGAGTTTTGGAACTAAAGTAGTGGATTGGGCATGTTCGTTGCGAAAAACGAAGAAATGTTTCCTGTGGCAAAAACTCGTGCTTTGTATGCACCCGACACCCGTTTTCGGAATGGGTGACGTGCGGCAACGAAATTGTGCGAAACCACCCCAAACATGAGTTTTGGAACTAAAGTAGTGGATTGGGCATGTCCGTTGCGAAAATGAAGAAATGGTTTCGGTGACAAAAACTCGTGCTTAGTATGCAACACGACACCCGTTTTCGGAATGGGTGAAGTGCGGCAACGAAATAGCGCGAAACCACACGAAACATGAGTTTTGTAACTAAAGCAGTGGATTTGGCATGTTCGTTGCGAAAAACGAAGAAATGTTTTTGGTGGCAAAAACTCGTGCTTTGTATGCAACACGACACCCGTTTTCAGAATGGGTGACGTGCGGCAACGAAATTGCGCAAACCCACCCCAAACATGAGTTTTGGACCTAAAGTATTGGATTGGGCATATTCGTTGCGAAAAACGAAGAAATGGTTCAGGTGACAAAAACTCGTGCTTTGTATACACCTCGACACCCGTTTTCGGAATGGGTGACTTGCGGCAACGAAATTGCGCGAAACCACCCCAAACATGAGTTTTGGACCTAAAGTAGTGGATTGGGCATGTTCGTTGTGAAAAACGAAGAAATGGTTTCGGTGGCAAAAAACTCGTCGATTGTATGAACCACGACACCCGTTTTCGGAATGGGTGACGTGCGGCAACAAAATTGCGCGAAACCATCCCAAACATGAGTTTTGGAACTAAAGTAGTGGATTGGGCATGTTCTTTGCGAAGAACGAAGAAATAGTTCCGGTGGCAAAAACTCATGCTTTGTATACACCCGACACCCGTTTTCAGAATGGGTGACGTGCGGCAAAGAAATTGCGCGAAACCACCCCAAACATGAGTTTTCGAACTTAAGAAGTGGATTGGGCATGTTTGTTGCGAAAAACGAAGAAATGTTTCCAGTGGCAAAAACTCGAGCTTTGTATACAAAGCACGAGTTACAAAGCACGAGTTTTTGCCACCGAAAACCATTTCTTCATTTTGCGCAACGAACATGCCCAATCCAATACTTTAGTTCCAAAACTCATGTTTGAGGTGGTTTCGCGCAATTTCGTTGCTGCACGTCACCCATTCCGAAAACGGGTGTCGGGGTGTATAGAAGCACGAGTTTTTGCCACCGGAACCATTTCTTCGTTTTTCGCAACGAACATGCCCAATCCACTACTTTAGGTCCAAACTCATTTTTGGTGTGGTTTCGCGCAATTTCGTTGCCGCACGTCACCCATTCCGAAAACGGGTGTCGAGGTATATACAAAGCACGAGTTTTTGCCACCGGAAACCATTTCTTCTTTTTCGCAACGAACATGCCCAATCCACTACTTTAGTTCCAAAACTCATGTTTGGGGTGGTTTCACGCAATTTCGTTGCCGCACGTCACCCATTCCGAAAACCGGTGTCGTGGTTCATACAATGCACGAGTTTTTGCCACCGGAAACATTTCTTCGTTTTTCGCAACTAACTTGCCCAATCCACTACTTTAGGTCCAAAACTCATGTTTGGGGTGGTTTCGCGCAATTTCGTTGACACAGGTCACCCATTTCGAAAACGGGTGTCGGGGTGCATACAAAGCACGAGTTTTGCCACCGGAACTATTTCTTCGTTTTTCGCAACGAACATGCCCAATCCACTACTTTAGGTTGAAAACTCATGTTTGGGGTGGTTTCGCGCAATTTCGTTGCCGCACGTCACCCATTCGAAAACGGGTGTCGGGGTGTATACAAAGCACGAGTTTTTTGCCATCGGAACCATTTCTTCGTTTTTCGCAACGGACGTGCCCAATCCACTACTTTAGGTCCAAAACTCATGTTTTGGGGTGGTTTCACGCAATTTCGTTGCCGCATGTCACCCATTCCGAAAACGGTTGTCGGGGTATATACAAAGCACGGGTTTCTGCCACCGGAACCATTTCTTCGTTTTTCGCAACGAACATGCACAATCCACTACTTTAGGTCCAAAACTCATGTATGGGGTGGTTTCGCACAATTTTGTTGCAGCACGTCACCCATTCCGAAAACGGGTGTCGTGTTGCATACAAAGCACGAGTTTTTGCCACCGAAACCATTTCTTCATTTTCGCAACGAACATTCCCAATCCACTACTTTAGTTCCAAAACTCATGTTTGGGGTGGTTTCGCGCATTTCGTTGCCGCACGTCACCCATTGTGAAAACGGGTGTCGGGTGCATACAAAGCACGAGTTTTTGCCACCGGAACCATTTCTTCGTTTTTTGCAATGAACATGCCTAATCCACTACTTTAGTTCCAAAACTCATGTTTGGGGTGGTTTCGCGCAATTTCGTTGCCGCATGTCACCCATTAAGAAAATCGGTGTCGTGGTTCATACAATGCACGAGTTTTTGCAACCGCAAACATTTCTTCGTTTTTCGCAACTAACTTGCCCAATCCACTACTATAGGTCCAAAACTCATGTTTGGGGTGGTTTCTCGCAATTTCGTTGCTGCACGTCATCCATTTCGAAAACAGGTGTCGGGGAGCATACAAAGCACGAGTTTTGCCACCGGAACTATTTCTTCGTTTTTCGCAACAAACATGCCCAATCCACTACTTTAGGTCCAAAACTCATGTTTGGGGTGGTTTCACGCAATTTCGTTGCCGCACGTCAGCCATTCCGAAAACGGGTGTCGGGGGTGTATACAAAGCACGAGTTTTTGCCACCAGAACCATTTCTTCATTTTTCGCAACGAACATGCCCAATCCACTACTTTAGGTCCAAAACTCATGTTTGGGGTGGTATCGCGAATTTCGTTGCAGCACGTCACCCATTCCGAAAACGGGTGTCGTGTTGCATACAAAGCACGAGTTTTTGCCACCGAAACCATTTCTTCATTTTTCGCAACGAACATGCCCAATCCACTACTTAGTTCCAAAAACTCATGTTTGCGGTGGATTCGCGCAATTTTGTTGCCACAGGTCACCCATTTCGAAAACGGGTGTCGGGGTGCATACAAAGCACGAGTTTTGCCACCGGAACTATTTCTTCATTTTTCGCAACGAACATGCCCAATCCACTACTTTAGGTTAAAAAAACTCATGTTTGGTGTGGTTTCACGCAATTTCGTTGCCGCACGTCACATATTCGAAAATGGGTGTCGGGGTGTATACAAAGCACGAGTTTTTGCCATCGGAACCATTTCTTCGTTTTTCGCAACGAACATGCCCAATCCACTACTTTAGGTCCAAAACTCATGTTTGGGTGGTTTCACGCAATTTCGTTGCCGCACGTCACCAATTCCGAAAACGGGTGTCGGGGTATATACAAAGCACGAGTTTTTGCCACCGGAACCATTTCTTCGTTTTTCACAACGAACATGCCCAATCCACTACTTTATGTCCAAAACTCATGTTTGGGGTGGTTTCGCACAATTGCGTTGCAGCACGTCACCCATTCCGAAAACGGGTGTCGTGTTGCATACAAAGCACGAGTTTTTGCCACCGAAACCATTTCTTCATTTTTCGCAACGAACATGCCCAATCCTCTACTTTAGTTCCAAAGTCATGTTTGGGGTGGTTTCGAGCAATTTCGTTGCCGCACGTCACCCATTCCGAAAACGGGTGTCGGGTGCATAGAAAGCACGAGTTTTTGCCACCGGAACCATTTCTTCGTTTTTTGCAACGAACATGCCTAATCCACTACTTTAGTTCCAAAACTCATGTTTGGGATGGTTTCGCGCAATTTCGTTGCCGCACGTCACCCATTCCAAAAACCGGTGTCGTGGTTCATACAGTGCACGAGTTTTTGCAACCGGAAACATTTCTTCGTTTTTCGCAACTAACTTGCCCAATCCACTACTTTAGGTCCAAAACTCATGTTTGGGGTGGTTTCGCGCAATTTCGTTGCCGCACGTCACCCATTTCGAAAACGGGTGTCGGTGTGTATACAAAGCACGAGTTTTTGCCACCGGAACCATTTCTTCGTTTTTCGCAACGAACATGCCCAAGACACTACTTTAGGTCCAAAACTCATGTTTGGGGTGGTTTCGCGCAATTTCGTTGCAGCACGTCACCCATTCCGAAAACGGGTGTCGTGTTGCATACGAAGCACGAGTTTTTGCCACCAAAACCATTTCTTCATTTTTCGCAATTAACATGCCCAATCCACTACTTTAGTTCCAAAACTCATGTTTGGGGTGGTTTCACGCAATTTCGTTGCCGCACGTCACCCATTCCGAAAACGGGTGTACGGGTGTATAGAAAGCATGAGTTTTTTGCCACTGGAACCATTTCTTCGTTTTTCGCAACGAACATGCCCAATCCACTACTTTAGGTCCAAAACTCATGTTTGGTGTGGTTTCGCGCAATTTTGTTGCCGCACGTCACCCATTCCGAAAACGGGTATCGAGGTATATACAAAGCACGAGTTTTTGCCACCGGAACCATTTCTTCGTTTTTCGTAACGAACATGCCCAATCCACTACTTTAGTTCCAAAACTCATGTTTGGGGTGGTTTCACGCAATTTCGTTGCCGCACGTCACCCATTCCGAAAACGGGTGTCGGGGTGTATAGAATGCACGAGTTTTGCCACCGTAACCATTTCTTCGTTTTTCGGAACGAACATGCCCAATCCACTACTTTAGGTCCAAAACTCATGTTTGGTGTGGTTTCGCGCAATTTCGTTGCCGCACGTCACCCATTTCGAAAACAGGTGTCGAGGTATATATAAAGCACGAGTTTTTGCCACCGGAACCATTTCTTCGTTTTTTGTAACGAACATGCCAAATCCACTACTTTAGTTCCAAAACTCATGTTTGGGGTTGTTTCGCGCAATTTCGTTGCCGCACATCACCCATTACGAAAACGGGTGTCGGGTGCATACAAAGCACGAGTTTTTGCCATCGGAACCATTCTTCGTTTTTCGCAATGAACATGCCCAATCCACTACTTTAGTTCCAAAACTCATGTTTGGGGTGGTTTCGCGCAATTTCGTTGCCGCACGTCACCCATTCCGAAAACCGGTGTCGTGGTTCATACAATGCACGAGTTTTTGCCACCGGAAACATTTCTTCGTTTTTCGCAACTAACTTGCCCAATCCACTACTTTAGGTCCAAAACTCATGTTTGGGGTGGTTTCGCGCAATTTCGTTGCCACAGGTCACCCATTTCAAAAACGGGTGTTGGGGTGCATACAAACCACGAGTTTTGCCACCAGAACTATTTCTTCGTTTTTCGCAACGAACATGCCCAATCCACTACTTTAGGTTCAAAACTCATGTTTGGGGTGGTTTCGCGCAATTTCGTTGTCGCACGTCACCCATTCGAAAACGGGTGTCGGGGTGTATACATAGCACGAGTTTTTGCCATCGGAACCATTTCTTCGTTTTTTGCAACGAACATGCCCAATCCACTACTTTAGGTCCAAAACTCATGTTTGGGGTGGTTTCGCGCAATTTCGTTGCCGCACGTCACCCATTCCGAAAACGGGTGTCGGGTGCATACAAAGCACGAGTTTTTGCCACCGGAACCATTTCTTCGTTTTTTGCAACGAAACATGCCTAATCCACTACTTTAGTTCCAAAACTCATGTTTGGGGTGGTTTCGCACAATTTTGTTGCCGCACGTCACCCATTTCGAAAACGGGTGTCGGGGTGTATACAAAGCACGAGTTTTTGCCACCGGAACCATTTCTTCGTTTTTCGCAACTAACTTGCCCAATCCACTACTTTAGGTCCAAAACTCATGTTTGGGGTGGTTTCACGCAATTTCGTTGCCGCACGTCATGATGTAGCTGAGGTGCCCGATCTTTCGGCGAGTAGAGATAATTCCGATTTGGTGGAAGATGACCCTTGCGATCCGACTACGACGAGCAAGCCCGAGGCGCCAATGCAATCGCTGAACCAACTCCCTATGGTTACCGACCTTGCTGATGCAAGATCGGCCTGATCACGAAGATCGTTTCCTGTGCGCAATCGAAGAACGAACAAGAAAAAGATGCGAGCAATCTAATCTATTACTCGAGGGTGGAGTTCTGAATACACGAAGACAGCGCAGATTTGCGCGTGCTCGAGAGTAGCTAAAGCTAGATCTAAAACAAAACTCGGAAAATAAAGGAGGCGCAGCTCCTGTATAAATAGAGAGGGGCGCAGCCCCTAGGGGCGACCAACCCTAGGTCGTCCATTATGGGCCGCAATTGGGCTGGTCATCTATTCTTCTGGGCCTTCGTTCTTTAACAACATGATGTAGTTCAATTCTCTTGCACGGGCCCGAGTCACTGGCCCAGGTGGAAGGGGTGGCGCCTGGGCTGGAGAAGGTGCTGCTGGTGTAGATGTGCTCGTGTTGGTGTTGATGTCCTCATCATCCTCCCCTTCTTGAACTGAAGTCGTCCTCGACGGCAACTCCTCGTCTTCTCCCGCATATGGTTTCAAATCTGCAACATTAAAACTAGTGGAAACACCAAACTCCGCAGGCAGGTCAAGGGTATAAGCATTATCATTAATCTTGGTTAGTATCTGAAAAGGACCAGCAGCACGAGGCATCAATTTAGAACGACGCAAAGTAGGAAAACGATCCTTTCTCAAATGCAACCAAACCATATCACCAGGTTCAAAAGTAACTAGTTTCCGGCCCTTACTACCAGTAATCTGATATTTAGCATTAGCAGCAGCAATGTTTTGTTGAGTTTGTTCATGGAGATTAATCATTTGTTCAACATGTGCAAGAGCATCTATGTGTGGGGCGTCTGCAGCATCAAGCGAAAACAAAGCAATAGGCGCCCTAGGAATGTAACCATAAACAATTTGAAAAGGGGCACATCTTTGTAGAAGAATGGGTTGCATGATTATAAGCAAACTCAACATGAGGCAAGCAATCCTCCCAACGTTTCAAATTTTTGTCTAAAACAGCCCTAAGCATGGTAGACAAAGTTCGATTAACTACCTCAGTTTGACCATCAGTCTGAGGGTGACAAGTGGTGCTAAACAGCAATTTAGTTCCCAATTTATTCCACAGAGATCTCCAAAAATGACTCAGAAACTTAGCATCACGATCCGAGACTATTGTATTGGGAATACCGTGCAAACGAATAATCTCTCTAAAAAACAATTCAGCAACATTGCTAGCATCATCAGTCTTATGACAAGGTATGAAATGAGCCATTTTGGAGAATCGATCAACAACCACAAAAATGCTATCCCTCCCCTTCTTAGTTCTAGGCAATCCCAAAACAAAATCCATCGAAATATCAATCCAAGGGGAAGTAGGAACAGGCAAAGGCATATACAAACCATGGTTGTTCAACCGTGACTTAGCTTTCTGACAAGTAGTGCAGTGTGCAACAAGGCGCTCAACATCAGCGCGCATCCGAGGCCAAAAAAAGTGGGCAGCCAACACCTCATGTGTCTTGTAGACGCCAAAGTGCCCCATGAGACCGCCTCCATGTGCTTCCTGTAACAACAAAAGACGAACCGAGCTAGCTGGAACACACAGCTTGTTAGCGCGAAACAGGAACCCATCCTGTATGTGAAATTTGCCCCATGGTTTCCCATTAATACAATGGCCGAAAGCATCTTTAAAATCAGCATCATCAACATATTGATCTTTCACAGTGTGCAAACCAAAGATTTTAAAATCTAACTGTGACAGCATGGTATAGCGACGAGACAAAGCATCAGCAATAACATTGTCCGTCCCGTTCTTGTGTTTAATAATGTAAGGAAAGGACTCAATGAATTCTACCCATTTAGCATGACGACGGTTCAGATTTGTTTGGGTACGAATATGTTTTAAAGCCTCATGATCAGAATGGATTATAAACTCACGATGCCAAAGATAGTGCTGCCATGTATGCAAAGTGCGCACTAAAGCGTAAAGCTCCTTATCATAAGTAGAATATTTCAGACTAGCACCGCTTAATTTTTCACTAAAATAAGCAACTGGTTTTCCTTCTTGTAACAAAACAGCACCTAGCCCAATACCGCTAGCATCGCATTCAAGCTCAAACACTTTATTAAAATCAGGCAATTGCAATAGGGGAGCTTGGGTTAACTTATCTTTCAAAGTGTTGAACGCTTCCTCCTGGGAATCACTCCAAGCAAATGGAACATCTTTCTTTGTAAGCTCATGTAGAGGCGCTGCAATGGAGCTAAAATCACGAACAAATCTGCGGTAGAAACCGGCAAGTCCAAGAAAGCTCCGAATTTGTGTGACCGTCGTCGGTGTAGGCCACTCCCGAATGGCAGCAATCTTGCTGCTATCCACCTCAATGCCCTGTGGAGTAACAACATAACCAAGAAACGAGACACGTCGTGTACAAAAGATGCATTTTTCCATGTTAGCAAATAACTGGGCAGCACGCAATGCATCAAAAACAGCACTTAAATGTTCCAAATGCTCTTTCTTAGATTTGCTGTAAATAAGAATATCATCAAAATAAACAACCACAAACAATCCTATGAAGGGCCTTAGAACTTCATTCATCACTCGCATAAAAGTGCTGGGAGCATTAGTCAATCCAAACGGCATAACCAACCATTCATATAAACCAAATTTCGTTTTAAAAGCCGTTTTCCATTCATCACCCAGTTTCATTCTAATCTGGTGGTAACCACTACGCAAATCAATCTTAGTGAAAATAATGGCACCACTAAGCTCATCTAGCATATCATCAAGGCGTGGTATAGGATATCGATAACGAATAGTGATGTTATTAATAGCACGACAGTCTACACACATACGCCATGACCCATCTTTCTTGGGAACAAGTAACACAGGAACAGAGCAAGGGCTAAGAGACTCACAAATGTATCCCTTGTCAAGCAACGCCTGTACCTGGCGCTGAATCTCCTTCGTCTCATCCGGATTTGTACGGTACGGTGCGCGGTTCGGAAGCTGTGCGCCGGGAATGAGGTCGATCTGGTGCTCAATGCCACGAAGTGGTGGGAGACCCGGTGGTAAGTCTTTGGGAAAGACATCAGCGTACTCCTGCAAAAGGTTAGCAACCATAGGGGGAATAGCCAAAGATGGTGCATCATCAAGTGAAATGAGGACACTAGAGCATATAAGTGCATAGCATGGCAAATGAGCACCGTGTAGATCATCAAAATCAGCACGTGTAGCAAGTAAAACAGGAGCCTTCAACTTGATTTCAGAAGGAACAGAGGGCGATGGATCAAGTTGTTTAGCAGTTATAGCAGCTCGGGCAAGATCATCTTTAACAATTTGTTCAGGTGTCATTGGATGTATAATTATTTTCTGACCCTTAAAAATGAAAGAATAATGATTCGAACGACCATGATGCAAGCTATCAGTATCATATTGCCAAGGTCGACCAAGTAACAAAGAGCATGCTTCCATGGGAATAACATCACAATCAACAAAATCAGAATAAGCACCCATGGAGAAAGGAACGCGCACGGAACGTGTGATTTTTATTTTACCACCATCATTAAGCCATTGAATGTGATATGGGTTTGGATGCTTACGAGTGGGTAACGATAACTTTTTCGACCAGCTTGGTACTCGCCAAATTGTTGCAACTGCCGCTGTCGATAATGATGCGAATTGACCGCTCCTGCACAACACCCTTTGTATGGAACAGAGTGTGTCGCTGATTCTTCTCGGGCAAAGCGACCTGTGTACTGAGAACACGCTGGACAACAAGACTTTCATACCTATCAGCGTCGTCCGGGTTGACATGTACCTCCGCCTTAGCTGCATGGTCAGTGGCAAGTAGTGCATGTTCAATTTCTTCAGAATCACTAGCGGAAGAGTACTCACCATCGTCACGAATGAGCAAAGTGCGCTTGTTTGGGCAGTCCCGAATCACATGGCCAAATCCTCTACAGCGATGACACTGAATATCTCGTGTACGACCTGTGGGTGGGGCAGTGCTGGCTGGTTTGGTCGTCTTCTCGCGTGGAGTAGTGGTGGACGTGGATGGCGCAGGGGGAACTGGTGCTGAGGTGGATGTCGAGCTTCGTCCTGCAAAGGGGTTAGAATATGGCTTCGAGCGGCGTCCCTGCACTTCACGTTCAGCTTTGCAAGCATATTCAAATAAAGTAGTCATATCATAATATTCCTTATAATCAAGTATATCTTGGATTTCGCGGTTTAAACCACCACGAAAACGTGCCATAGCAGCGTCGTTGTCCTCTAATATGCCACAACGAATCATACCTTTTTGTAACTCCTGGAAATAGTCCTCAACAGATTGAGAACCTTGCTGAAAACGCTGCATTTTATTAAGCAAATCACGAGCATAATACGAAGGCACAAATCGATGTCGCATCGCAGCTTTCAACTGATCCCAAGTGGTTGGAATAGTAGTGGGATGTTTTATTTTAAACACACGCCACCAAATTAAAGCAAAATCAGTAAATTCACTAATAGCAGCTTTAACCTGAGAATGTGCAGCAATATCATGGCATGAAAATTTTTGTTCAACCTCTAACTCCCAATCAAGATATGCAGCAGGATCATATTTGCCATTAAAAGGTGGAATTTTAAATTTAATCTTAGAAAATAAGTCATTAGGGGGATGACGAACCACACGGCGTGCACGACCACGGCGATCTCCATCTTCCCACTCAGTGTCACCGCCGTAGTCCTGCTCCATCTTTGTGGTCAACGCATCAAGGCGTGCCAGGATGGTGTCGAGTGTGGTGCGAGTCGCCGTTTGAGCAAGGTCAAGCTGGTTGAAACGCTCGGTCGTCGAAGTGACCGTTGAATCAAGCCGTTCATGCATCGTCCTAATGTCATCAGCAAGTCCATCAACTTGTCCCTTTACTTCCAGCAACTGGGCATCCACCGTGTCATGTGCTCCTGCCATAGTTAGCGCAAACACCAAAACACCAAAAAAAAACGACAAAAACAGGGGTGTACTGCTCACAAGGCGCTTACACTAGTGCTGTTATCAAATTCTTATCCGTTCTTACCAAGCCACAGTGGTGAACTGCAACCAACAGGTGGAACCGATGAAAGATTGGATGAGCGATTGCCTGGAGAAACAGAAACCTACTCGTCGTAGAAATATGTGGAGTTCTGGGTAGGCTGCACTCAAGTCAAGGATTAGCACGACCAAACAATAATGCAAAGTTGAATTATAGTGCAAAACACGAAACTATATTGCTGGCCACAAGTGCAAAACACGAAACTGAGTTTGGCCGGCCTCAGAATGGTGTCAACTAGCTCCTGTAAAAATTTCAGATTTTTCGGACACCCGAGCGAAAAGTTATGCCCGGTTTAAGGAAGGTAGCTCAAGTTATGTTGTCAAACGACCGGGATAAAACAACCGTATCCTATCTCCTTCGTTGTTTTTTTTTGTTTCTGTTTTTTTTTGACGTAACCGAAGGAGAAAAACAAGGAAACGATGTTGACTCGGTTTTTTTTTTCTGTTTTTTTTTTCGTAACCGAAGGAGAAAAACAAGGAAACGGCCGTTGACTCGGTTTGTTTTTTCTGTTTTTTTTTGACGTAACCGAAGGAGAAAAACAAGGAAACAATGTTGACTCGGTTTGTGGCGTGATCAAAGGGGAGATGGTGGCGGCGCTAGGGTTTGAATGGTGGAAGAACACAATGCAACCAGCAACAAATGACGCGAAAGCACACAAATTCAACAATGCAGATTATTGAAAGAAAGTGCGAGGCTCAAAAGGGTGCTGGGATAAGGTCTAACCTGAATTTTTATGTGGTTTTGTGGACTGTAGGAAAAAAAACACTCGATAAACTCACCGATCAACCTGGAAATCTGATACCAATTGATGTAGCTGAGGTGCCCGATCTTTCGGCGAGTAGAGATAATTCCGATTTGGTGGAAGATGACCCTTGCGATCCGACTACGACGAGCAAGCCCGAGGCGCCAATGCAATCGCTGAACCAACTCCCTGTGGTTACCGACCTTACTGATGCGAGATCGGCCTGATCACGAAGATCGTTTCCTGTGCGCAATCGAAGAACGAACAAGAAAAAGATGCGAGCAATCTAATCTATTACTCGAGGGTGGAGTTCTGAATACACGAAGACAGCGCAGATTTGCGCGTGCTCGAGAGTAGCTAAAGCTAGATCTAAAACAAAACTCGGAAAATAAAGGAGGCGCAGCTCCTGTATAAATAGAGAGGGGGCGCAGCCCCTAGGGGCGGCCAACCCTAGGTCGTCCATTATGGGCCGCAATTGGGCTGGTCATCTATTCTTCTGGGCCTTCGTTCTTTAACAACATGATGTAGTTCAATTCTCTTGCACGGGCCCGAGTCACTGGCCCAGGTGGAAGGGGTGGCGCCTGGGCTGGAGAAGGTGCTGCTGGTGTAGATGTGCTCGTGTTGGTGTTGATGTCCTCATCACGTCACCCATTTCGAAAACGGGTGTCGGGGTGTATACAAAGCACGAGTTTTTGCCACCGGAACCATTTCTTCGTTTTTCGCAACGAACATGCCCAAGACACTACTTTAGGTCCAAAACTCATGTTTGGGGTGGTTTCGCGCAATTTCGTTGCACCACGTCACCCATTCCGAAAACGGGTGTCTTGTTGCATACGAAGCACGAGTTTTTGCCACCAAAACCATTTCTTCATTTTTCGCAATGAACATGCCCAATCCCTACTTTAGTTCCAAAACTCATGTTTGGGGTGGTTTCACGCAATTTCGTTGCCGCACGTCACCCATTCCGAAAACGGGTGTCGGGGTGTATAGAAAGCACGAGTTTTTGCCACTGGAACCATTTCTTCGTTTTTCGCAACGAACATGCCCAATCCACTACTTTAGGTCCAAAACTCATGTTTGGTGTGGTTTCGTGCAATTTCGTTGCCGCACGACACCCATTCCGAAAACGGGTGTCGAGATATATACAAAGCACGAGTTTTTGCCACCGGAACCATTTCTTCGTTTTTCGTAACGAACATGCCTAATCCACTACTTTAGTTCCAAAACTCATGTTTGGGGTGGTTTCACGCAATTTCGTTGCCGCACGTCACCCATTCCAAAAACGGGTGTCGGGGTGTATAGAAAGCACGAGTTTTTGCCACCGTAACCATTTCTTCGTTTTTCGGAACGAACATGCCCAATCCACTACTTTAGGTCCAAAACTCATGTTTGGTGTGGTTTCGCGCAATTTCGTTGCCGCACGTCACCCATTCCGAAAACGGGTGTCGAGGTATTTACAAAGCACGAGTTTTTGCCACCGGAACCATTTCTTCGTTTTTTGTAACGAACATGCCCAATCCACTACTTTAGTTCCAAAACTCATGTTTGGGGTTGTTTCGCGCAATTTCGTTGCCGCACATCACCCATTACGAAAACGGGTGTCGGGTGCATACAAAGCACGAGTTTTTGCCATCGGAACTATTCTTCGTTTTTCGCAATGAACATGCCCAATCCACTACTTTAGTTCCAAAACTCATGTTTGGGGTGGTTTCGCGCAATTTCGTTGCCGCACGTCACCCATTCCGAAAACCGGTGTCGTGGTTCATACAATGCACGAGTTTTTGCCACCGGAAACATTTCTTCGTTTTTCGCAACTAACTTGCCCAATCCACTACTTTAGGTCCAAAACTCATGTTTGGGGTGGTTTCGCGCATTTCGTTGCCACAGGTCACCCATTTCAAAAACGGGTGTTGGGGTGCATACAAACCACGAGTTTTGCCACCGGAACTATTTCTTCGTTTTTCGCAACGAACATGCCCAATCCACTACTTTAGGTCCAAAACTCATGTTTGGGGTGGTTTCACGCAATTTCGTTGCCGCACGTCACCCATTCGAAAACGGGTGTCGGGGTGTATACATAGCACGAGTTTTTGCCATCGGAACCATTTCTTCGTTTTTCGCAACGAACATGCCCAATCCACTACTTTAGGTCCAAAACTCATGTTTGGGGTGGTTTCGCGCAATTTTGTTGCCGCACGTCACCCATTCCGAAAACGGGTGTCGGGGTATATACAAAGCACGAGTTTTTGCCACCGGAACCATTTCTTTGTTTTTCGCAACAAACTTGCCCAATCCACTACTTTAGGTCCAAAACTCATGTTTAGGGTGGTTTCGCTCAATTTCGTTGCAGCACGTCACCCATTCCGAATACGGGTGTCTTGTTGCATACAAAGCACGAGTTTTTGCCACCGAAACCATTTCTTCATTTTTCGCAACGAACATGCCCAATCCACTACTTTAGTTCCAAAACTCATGTTTGGGGTGGTTTCGCGCAATTTCGTTGCCGCACGTCACCCATTCCGAAAACCGGTGTCGTGTTGCATACGAAGCACGAGTTTTTGCCACCAAAACCATTTCTTCATTTTTCGCAACTAACTTGCCCAATCCACTACTTTAGGTCCAAAACTCATGTTTGGGTGGTTTCGCGCAATTTCGTTGCCACAGGTCACCCATTTCGAAAACGGGTGTCGGGGTGCATACAAAGCACGAGTTTTGCCACCGAAACTATTTCTTCGTTTTTCGGAACGAACATGCCCAATCCACTACTTTAGGTCCAAAACTCATGTTTGGGGTGGTTTCGCGCAATTTCGTTGCCGCACGTCACCCATTCGAAAACGGGTGTCGGGGTGTATACAAAGCACGAGTTTTTGCCATAGGAACCATTTCTTCGTTTTTCGCAACTAACATGCCCAATCCACTACTTTAGGTCCAAAACTCATGTTTGGGGTGGTTTCACGCAATTTCGTTGCCGCACGTCACCCATTCCGAAAACGGGTGTCGTGTTGCATACAAAGCACGAGTTTTTGCCACCGAAACCATTTCTTCGTTTTTCACAACGAACATGCCCAATCCACTACTTTATGTTCAAAACTCATGTTTGGGGTGGTTTCGCACAATTTCGTTGCAGCACGTCACCCATTCCGAAAACGGGTGTCGTGTTGCATACAAAGCACGAGTTTTTGCCACCGAAACCATTTCTTCATTTTTCGCAACGAACATGCCCAATCCACTACTTTAGTTCCAGAACTCATGTTTGGGGTGGTTTCGCGCAATTTCGTTGCCGCACGTCACCCATTCCAAAAACGGGTGTCGGGTGCATACAAAGCACGAGTTTTTGCCACCGGAACCATTTCTTCGTTTTTTGCAACGAACATGCCCAATCCACTACTTTAGTTCCAAAACTCATGTTTGGGGTGGTTTCGCGGAATTTCGTTGCCGCACGTCACCCATTCCGAAAACCGGTGTCGTGGTTCATACAATGCACGAGTTTTTGCAACCGGAAACATTTCTTCGTTTTTCGCAACTAACTTGCCCAATCCACTACTTTAGGTCCAAAACTCATGTTTGGGGTGGTTTCGCACAATTTCGTTGCCGCACGTCACCCATTTCGAAAACAGGTGTCGGGGTGTATACAAAGCACGAGTTTTTGCCACCGGAACCATTTCTTCGTTTTTCGCAACGAACATGCCCAATCCACTACTTTAGGTCCAAAACTCATGTTTGGGGTGGTTTCGCACAATTTCGTTGCAGCACGTCACCCATTCCGAAACGGGTGTCGGGGTGTATACAAAGCACGAGTTTTTGCCACCAAAACCATTTCTTCATTTTTCGCAACGAACATGCCCAATCCACTACTTTAGTTCCAAAACTCATGTTTGGGGTGGTTTCACGCAATTTCGTTGCCGCACGTCACCCATTCCGAAAACGGGTGTCGGGGTGTATACAAAGCACGAGTTTTTGCCACCGGAACCATTTCTTTGTTTTTCTCAACGAACATGCCCAATCCACTACTTTAGGTCCAAAACTCATGTTTGGTGTGGTTTCGCGCAATTTCGTTGCTGCACGACACCCATTCCGAAAACGGGTGTCGAGGTATATACAAAGCACTAGTTTTTGCCACCGGAACCATTTCTTCGTTTTTCGTAACGAACATGCCTAATCCACTACTTTAGTTCCAAAACTCATGTTTGGGGTGGTTTCGCGCAATTTTGTTGCAGCACGTCACCCATTACGAAAACGGGTGTCGGGTGCATACAAAGCACGAGTTTTTCCATCGGAACCATTCTTCGTTTTTCGCAACGAACATGCCCAATCCACTACTTTAGTTCCAAAACTCATGTTTGGGGTGGTTTCGCGCAATTTCGTTGCCGCACGTCACCCATTCCGAAAACCGGTGTCGTGGTTCATACAATGCACGAGTTTTTGCCACCGGAAACATTTCTTCGTTTTTCGCAACTAACTTGCCCAATCCACTACTTTAGGTCCAAAACTCATGTTTGGGGAGGTTTCGCGCAATTTCGTTGCCACAGGTCACCCATTTCAAAAACGGGTGTTGGGGAGCATACAAACCACGAGTTTTGCCACCGGAACTATTTCTTCGTTTTTTCGCAACGAACATGCCCAATCCACTACTTTAGGTCCAAAACTCACGTTTGGGGTGGTTTCGCGCAATTTCGTTGCCGCACGTCACCCATTCAAAAACGGGTGTCGGGGTGTATACATAGCACGAGTTTTTGCCATCGGAACCATTTCTTCGTTTTTCGCAACGAACATGCCCAATCCACTACTTTAGGTCCAAAACTCATGTTTGGGGTGGTTTCGCGCAATTTCGTTGCCGCACGTCACTCATTCCGAAAACGGGTGTCGGGGTATATACAAAGCACGAGTTTTTGCCACCGGAACCATTTCTTTGTTTTTCGCAACGAACATGCCCAATCCACTACTTTAGGTCCAAAACTCATGTTTAGGGTGGTTTCGCTCAATTTCGTTGCAGCACGTCACCCATTCCGAAAACGGGTGTCGTGTTGCATACAAAGCACGAGTTTTTGCCACCGAAACCATTTCTTCATTTTTCGCAACGAACATGCCCAATCCACTACTTTAGTTCCAAAACTCATGTTTGGGGTGGTTTCGCGCAATTTCGTTGCCGCACGTCACCCATTCCGAAAACCGGTGGCGCCTGGACTGGGGAAGATGGTGCCTGGGCTGGAGAAGGTGCTGCTGGTGTAGATGTGCTCGTGTTGGTGTTGATGTCCTCATCAGTAATAGGTGACGTGCGGACACGAAATTGCGCGAAACCACCCCAAACAAGAGTTTTGGACCTAAAGTAGTGGATTCGGCATGTTCGTTGCGAAGAACGAAGAAATAGTTTCGGTGGCAAAACTCGTGCTTTGTATGCACCCCAACACCCGTTTTCGGAATGGGTGACGTGCGGCAACGAAATTGCGCGAAACCACCCCAAACATGAGTTTTGGACCTAAAGTAGTGGATTGGGCAAGTTAGTAGCGAAAAACAAAGAAATGGTTCCGCTGGCAAAAACTCGTGCATTGTATGAACCACGACACCCATTTTCGGAATGGGTGACGTGCGTCAACGAAATTGCGCGAAACCACCCCAAACATGAGTTTTGGAACTAAAGTAGTGGATTGGGCATGTTCGTTGCGAAAAACGAAGAAATGTTTCCTGTGGCAAAAACTCGTGCTTTGTATGCACCCGACACCCGTTTTCGGAATGGGTGACGTGCGGCAACGAAATTGTGCGAAACCACCCCAAACATGAGTTTTGGAACTAAAGTAGTGGATTGGGCATGTCCGTTGCGAAAAATGAAGAAATGGTTTCGGTGACAAAAACTCGTGCTTAGTATGCAACACGACACCCGTTTTCGGAATGGGTGAAGTGCGGCAACGAAATAGCGCGAAACCACACGAAACATGAGTTTTGTAACTAAAGCAGTGGATTTGGCATGTTCGTTGCGAAAAACGAAGAAATGTTTTTGGTGGCAAAAACTCGTGCTTTGTATGCAACACGACACCCGTTTTCAGAATGGGTGACGTGCGGCAACGAAATTGCGCAAACCCACCCCAAACATGAGTTTTGGACCTAAAGTATTGGATTGGGCATGTTCGTTGCGAAAAACGAAGAAATGGTTCCGGTGACAAAAACTCGTGCTTTGTATACACCTCGACACCCGTTTTCGGAATGGGTGACTTGCGGCAACGAAATTGCGCGAAACCACCCCAAACATGAGTTTTGGACCTAAAGTAGTGGATTGGGCATGTTCGTTGTGAAAAACGAAGAAATGGTTTCGGTGGCAAAAAACTCGTCGATTGTATGAACCACGACACCCGTTTTCGGAATGGGTGACGTGCGGCAACAAAATTGCGCGAAACCATCCCAAACATGAGTTTTGGAACTAAAGTAGTGGATTGGGCATGTTCTTTGCGAAGAACGAAGAAATAGTTCCGGTGGCAAAAACTCATGCTTTGTATACACCCGACACCCGTTTTCAGAATGGGTGACGTGCGGCAAAGAAATTGCGCGAAACCACCCCAAACATGAGTTTTCGAACTTAAGAAGTGGATTGGGCATGTTTGTTGCGAAAAACGAAGAAATGTTTCCAGTGGCAAAAACTCGAGCTTTGTATACAAAGCACGAGTTTTTGCCACCGAAACCATTTCTTCATTTTGCGCAACGAACATGCCCAATCCAATACTTTAGTTCCAAAACTCATGTTTGGGGTGGTTTCGCGCAATTTCGTTGCTGCACGTCACCCATTCCGAAAACGGGTGTCGGGGTGTATAGAAAGCACGAGTTTTTGCCACCGGAACCATTTCTTCGTTTTTCGCAACGAACATGCCCAATCCACTACTTTAGGTCCAAACTCATTTTTGGTGTGGTTTCGCACAATTTCGTGGCCGCACGTCACCCATTCCGAAAACGGGTGTCGAGGTATATACAAAGCACGAGTTTTTGCCACCGGAACCATTTCTTCTTTTTCGCAACGAACATGCCCAATCCACTACTTTAGTTCCAAAACTCATGTTTGGGGTGGTTTCACGCAATTTCGTTGCCGCACGTCACCCATTCCGAAAACCGGTGTTGTTGTTCATACAATGCACGAGTTTTTGCCACCGGAAACATTTCTTCGTTTTTCGCAACTAACTTGCCCAATCCACTACTTTAGGTCCAAAACTCATGTTTGGGGTGGTTTCGCGCAATTTCGTTGACACAGGTCACCCATTTCGAAAACGGGTGTCGGGGTGCATACAAAGCACGAGTTTTGCCACCGGAACTATTTCTTCGTTTTTCGCAACGAACATGCCCAATCCACTACTTTAGGTTGAAAACTCATGTTTGGGGTGGTTTCGCGCAATTTCGTTGTCGCACGTCACCCATTCGAAAACGGGTGTCGGGGTGTATACAAAGCACGAGTTTTTGCCATCGGAACCATTTCTTCGTTTTTCGCAACGAACGTGCCCAATCCACTACTTTAGGTCCAAAACTCATGTTTGGGGTGGTTTCACGCAATTTCGTTGCCGCATGTCACCCATTCCGAAAACGGTTGTCGGGGTATATACAAAGCACGAGTTTTTGCCACCGGAACCATTTCTTCGTTTTTCGCAACGAACATGCACAATCCACTACTTTAGGTCCAAAACTCATGTATGGGGTGGTTTCGCACAATTTTGTTGCAGCACGTCACCCATTCCGAAAACGGGTGTCGTGTTGCATACAAAGCACGAGTTTTTGCCACCGAAACCATTTCTTCATTTTTCGCAACGAACATTCCCAATCCACTACTTTAGTTCCAAAACTCATGTTTGGGGTGGTTTCGCGCATTTCGTTGCCGCACGTCACCCATTGTGAAAACGGGTGTCGGGTGCATACAAAGCACGAGTTTTTGCCACCGGAACCATTTCTTCGTTTTTTGCAATGAACATGCCTAATCCACTACTTTAGTTCCAAAACTCATGTTTGGGGTGGTTTTGCGCAATTTCGTTGCCGCATGTCACCCATTAAGAAAATCGGTGTCGTGGTTCATACAATGCACGAGTTTTTGCAACCGCAAACATTTCTTCGTTTTTCGCAACTAACTTGCCCAATCCACTACTATAGGTCCAAAACTCATGTTTGGGGTGGTTTCTCGCAATTTCGTTGCTGCACGTCATCCATTTCGAAAACAGGTGTCGGGGAGCATACAAAGCACGAGTTTTGCCACCGGAACTATTTCTTCGTTTTTCGCAACAAACCTGCCCAATCCACTACTTTAGGTCCAAAACTCATGTTTGGGGTGGTTTCACGCAATTTCGTTGCCGCACGTCAGCCATTCCGAAAACGGGTGTCGGGGGTGTATACAAAGCACGAGTTTTTGCCACCAGAACCATTTCTTCGTTTTTCGCAACGAACATGCCCAATCCACTACTTTAGGTCCAAAACTCATGTTTGGGGTGGTATCGCGAATTTCGTTGCAGCACGTCACCCATTCCGAAAACGGGTGTCGTGTTGCATACAAAGCACGAGTTTTTGCCACCGAAACCATTTCTTCATTTTTCGCAACGAACATGCCCAATCCACTACTTTAGTTCCAAAACTCATGTTTGGGGTGGTTTCGCGCAATTTCGTTGCCACAGGTCACCCATTTCGAAAACGGGTGTCGGGGTGCATACAAAGCACGAGTTTTGCCACCGGAACTATTTCTTAATTTTTCGCAACGAACATGCCCAATCCACTACTTTAGGTAAAAAACTCATGTTTGGTGTGGTTTCACGCAATTTCGTTGCCGCACGTCACATATTCGAAAATGGGTGTCGGGGTGTATACAAAGCACGAGTTTTTGCCATCGGAACCATTTCTTCGTTTTTCGCAACGAACATGCCCAATCCACTACTTTAGGTCCAAAACTCATGTTTGGGTGGTTTCACGCAATTTCGTTGCCGCACGTCACCAATTCCGAAAACGGGTGTCGGGGTATATACAAAGCACGAGTTTTTGCCACCGGAACCATTTCTTCGTTTTTCACAACGAACATGCCCAATCCACTACTTTATGTCCAAAACTCATGTTTGGGGTGGTTTCGCACAATTGCGTTGCAGCACGTCACCCATTCCGAAAACGGGTGTCGTGTTGCATACAAAGCACGAGTTTTTGCCACCGAAACCATTTCTTCATTTTTCGCAACGAACATGCCCAATCCTCTACTTTAGTTCCAAAGTCATGTTTGGGGTGGTTTCGAGCAATTTCGTTGCCGCACGTCACCCATTCCGAAAACGGGTGTCGGGTGCATAGAAAGCACGAGTTTTTGCCACCGGAACCATTTCTTCGTTTTTTGCAACGAACATGCCTAATCCACTACTTTAGTTCCAAAACTCATGTTTGGGATGGTTTCGCGCAATTTCGTTGCCGCACGTCACCCATTCCGAAAACCGGTGTCGTGGTTCATACAGTGCACGAGTTTTTGCAACCGGAAACATTTCTTCGTTTTTCGCAACTAACTTGCCCAATCCACTACTTTAGGTCCAAAACTCATGTTTGGGGTGGTTTCGCGCAATTTCGTTGCCGCACGTCACCCATTTCGAAAACGGGTGTCGGGGTGTATACAAAGCACGAGTTTTTGCCACCGGAACCATTTCTTCGTTTTTCGCAACGAACATGCCCAAGACACTACTTTAGGTCCAAAACTCATGTTTGGGGTGGTTTCGCGCAATTTCGTTGCAGCACGTCACCCATTCCGAAAACGGGTGTCGTGTTGCATACGAAGCACGAGTTTTTGCCACCAAAACCATTTCTTCATTTTTCGCAATGAACATGCCCAATCCACTACTTTAGTTCCAAAACTCATGTTTGGGGTGGTTTCACGCAATTTCGTTGCCGCACGTCACCCATTCCGAAAACGGGTGTCCGGGTGTATAGAAAGCATGAGTTTTTGCCACTGGAACCATTTCTTCGTTTTTCGCAACGAACATGCCCAATCCACTACTTTAGGTCCAAAACTCATGTTTGGTGTGGTTTCGCGCAATTTTGTTGCCGCACGTCACCCATTCCGAAAACGGGTATCGAGGTATATACAAAGCACGAGTTTTTGCCACCGGAACCATTTCTTCGTTTTTCGTAACGAACATGCCCAATCCACTACTTTAGTTCCAAAACTCATGTTTGGGGTGGTTTCACGCAATTTCGTTGCCGCACGTCACCCATTCCGAAAACGGGTGTCGGGGTGTATAGAATGCACGAGTTTTTGCCACCGTAACCATTTCTTCGTTTTTCGGAACGAACATGCCCAATCCACTACTTTAGGTCCAAAACTCATGTTTGGTGTGGTTTCGCGCAATTTCGTTGCCGCACGTCACCCATTTCGAAAACAGGTGTCGAGGTATATATAAAGCACGAGTTTTTGCCACCGGAACCATTTCTTCGTTTTTTGTAACGAACATGCCAAATCCACTACTTTAGTTCCAAAACTCATGTTTGGGGTTGTTTCGCGCAATTTCGTTGCCGCACATCACCCATTACGAAAACGGGTGTCGGGTGTATACAAAGCACGAGTTTTTGCCATCGGAACCATTCTTCGTTTTTCGCAATGAACATGCCCAATCCACTACTTTAGTTCCAAAACTCATGTTTGGGGTGGTTTCGCGCAATTTCGTTGCCGCACGTCACCCATTCCGAAAACCGGTGTCGTGGTTCATACAATGCACGAGTTTTTGCCACCGGAAACATTTCTTCGTTTTTCGCAACTAACTTGCCCAATCCACTACTTTAGGTCCAAAACTCATGTTTGGGGTGGTTTCGCGCAATTTCGTTGCCACAGGTCACCCATTTCAAAAACGGGTGTTGGGGTGCATACAAACCACGAGTTTTGCCACCAGAACTATTTCTTCGTTTTTCGCAACGAACATGCCCAATCCACTACTTTAGGTTCAAAACTCATGTTTGGGGTGGTTTCACGCAATTTCGTTGTCGCACGTCACCCATTCGAAAACGGGTGTCGGGGTGTATACATAGCACGAGTTTTTGCCATCGGAACCATTTCTTCGTTTTTTGCAACGAACATGCCCAATCCACTACTTTAGGTCCAAAACTCATGTTTGGGGTGGTTTCGCGCAATTTCGTTGCCGCACGTCACCCATTCCGAAAACGGGTGTCGGGTGCATACAAAGCACGAGTTTTTGCCACCGGAACCATTTCTTCGTTTTTTGCAACGAACATGCCTAATCCACTACTTTAGTTCCAAAACTCATGTTTGGGGTGGTTTCGCACAATTTTGTTGCCGCACGTCACCCATTTCGAAAACGGGTGTCGGGGTGTATACAAAGCACGAGTTTTTGCCACCGGAACCATTTCTTCGTTTTTCGCAACTAACTTGCCCAATCCACTACTTTAGGTCCAAAACTCATGTTTGGGGTGGTTTCGCGCAATTTCGTTGCCGCACGTCACCCATTTCGAAAACGGGTGTCGGGGTGTATACAAAGCACGAGTTTTTACCACCGGAACCATTTCTTCGTTTTTCGCAACGAACATGCCCAAGACACTACTTTAGGTCCAAAACTCATGTTTGGGGTGGTTTCGCGCAATTTCGTTGCACCACGTCACCCATTCCGAAAACGGGTGTCTTGTTGCATACGAAGCACGAGTTTTTGCCACCAAAACCATTTCTTCATTTTTCGCAATGAACATGCCCAATCCCTACTTTAGTTCCAAAACTCATGTTTGGGGTGGTTTCACGCAATTTCGTTGCCGCACGTCACCCATTCCGAAAACGGGTGTCGGGGTGTATAGAAAGCACGAGTTTTTGCCACTGGAACCATTTCTTCGTTTTTCGCAACGAACATGCCCAATCCACTACTTTAGGTCCAAAACTCATGTTTGGTGTGGTTTCGTGCAATTTCGTTGCCGCACGACACCCATTCCGAAAACGGGTGTCGAGGTATATACAAAGCACGAGTTTTTGCCACCGGAACCATTTCTTCGTTTTTCGTAACGAACATGCCTAATCCACTACTTTAGTTCCAAAACTCATGTTTGGGGTGGTTTCACGCAATTTCGTTGCCGCACGTCACCCATTCCAAAAACGGGTTTCAGGGTGTATAGAAAGCACGAGTTTTTGCCACCGTAACCATTTCTTCGTTTTTCGGAACGAACATGCCCAATCCACTACTTTAGGTCCAAAACTCATGTTTGGTGTGGTTTCGCGCAATTTCGTTGCCGCACGTCACCCATTCCGAAAACGGGTGTCGAGGTATTTACAAAGCACGAGTTTTTGCCACCGGAACCATTTCTTCGTTTTTTGTAACGAACATGCCCAATCCACTACTTTAGTTCCAAAACTCATGTTTGGGGTTGTTTCGCGCAATTTCGTTGCCGCACATCACCCATTACGAAAACGGGTGTCGGGTGCATACAAAGCACGAGTTTTTGCCATCGGAACTATTCTTCGTTTTTCGCAATGAACATGCCCAATCCACTACTTTAGTTCCAAAACTCATGTTTGGGGTGGTTTCGCGCAATTTCGTTGCCGCACGTCACCCATTCCGAAAACCGGTGTCGTGGTTCATACAATGCACGAGTTTTTGCCACCGGAAACATTTCTTCGTTTTTCGCAACTAACTTGCCCAATCCACTACTTTAGGTCCAAAACTCATGTTTGGGGTGGTTTCGCGCATTTCGTTGCCACAGGTCACCCATTTCAAAAACGGGTGTTGGGGTGCATACAAACCACGAGTTTTGCCACCGGAACTATTTCTTCGTTTTTCGCAACGAACATGCCCAATCCACTACTTTAGGTCCAAAACCCCTATTTTTTTGGTGGTTTCACGCAATTTCGTTGCCGCACGTCACCCATTCGAAAACGGGTGTCGGGGTGTATACATAGCACGAGTTTTTGCCATCGGAACCATTTCTTCGTTTTTCGCAACGAACATGCCCAATCCACTACTTTAGGTCCAAAACTCATGTTTGGGGTGGTTTCGCGCAATTTTGTTGCCGCACGTCACCCATTCCGAAAACGGGTGTCGGGGTATATACAAAGCACGAGTTTTTGCCACCGGAACCATTTCTTTGTTTTTCGCAACGAACATGCCCAATCCACTACTTTAGGTCCAAAACTCATGTTTAGGGTGGTTTCGCTCAATTTCGTTGCAGCACGTCACCCATTCCGAAAACGGGTGTCGTGTACCTTACACCCGTTTTCGGAATGGGTGACGTGCGGCAACGAAATTGCGTGAAACCACCCCAAACATGAGTTTTGGACCTAAAGTAGTGGATTGGGCATGTTCGTTGCGAAAAATGAAGAAATGGTTCCGGTGGCAAAACTCATGCTTTGTATGCACCCCGACACCCGTTTTCGGAATGGGTGACGTGCGGCAACGAAATTGCGCGAAACCACCCGAAACATAAGTTTTGGAACTAAAGTAGTGGATTGGGCTTGTTCATAGCGAAAAACGAAGAAATGGTTCCGGTGGCAAAACTCGTGCTTTGTATGCACCCCGACACCCGTTTTCGGAATGGGTGACGTGCGGCAACGAAATTGCGCGAAACCACCCCAACATTGAGTTTTGGAACTAAAGTAGTGGATTGGGCTTGTTCGTAGCGAAAAACGAAGAAATGGTTCTTGTGGCAAAACTCGTGCTTTGTATGCACCTCGACACCCGTTTTCGGAATGGGTGACGTGCGGCAACGAAATTTAGTGAAACCACCCCAAACATGAGTTTTGGATCTAAAGTAGTGGATTGTCTTGTTCGTTGCGAAAAACGAAGAAATGGTTCCGATGGCAAAAACTTTTGCTTTGTATGCACCCCCATTTTCGGAATGGGTGACGTGCGGCAACGAAATTGCGCAAAACCACCCCAACCACGAGTTTTGGACCAAAAGTAGTGGATTGGGCAAGTTCGTTGCGAAAAACGAAGAAATGGTTCCGGTGGCAAAAACTCGTGCTTTTTATACACACCGACACGCATTTTCGGAATGGGTGACATGCGGCAACGAAATTGCGTGAAACCACCACAAACATGAGTTTTGGAACTAAAGTAGTGGATTGGGCTTGTTCGTTGCGAAAAACGAAGAAATGGTTCCGATGGCAAAAACTTGTAATTTGTATGCACCCCGACAACCGTTTTCAGAATGGGTGACGTGCGACAACGAAATTGCGCGAAACCACCCCAAACATGAGTTTCAGACCAAAAGTACTGGATTGGGCGTGTTCGTTGCGAAAAACGAAGAAATGGTTCCGGTGGCAATACCCTTGCTTTGTATACAACCTTACACCTGTTTTCGGAATGGGTGACGTGCGGCAACGAAATTGCGTGAAACCACCCCAAACATGAGTTTTGGACCTAAAGTAGTGGATTGGGCATGTTCGTTGCGAAAAATGAAGAAATGGTTCCGGTGGCAAAACTCATGCTTTGTATGCACCCCGACACCCGTTTTCGGAATGGGTGACGTGCGGCAACGAAATTGCACGAAACCACCCCAAACATAAGTTTTGGAACTAAAGTAGTGGATTGGGCTTGTTCATAGCGAAAAACGAAGAAATGGTTCCGGTGGCAAAACTCGTGCTTTGTATGCACCCCGACACCCGTTTTTGGAATGGGTGACGTGCGGCAACGAAATTGCGCGAAACCACCCCAAACATGAGTTTTGGAACTAAAGTAGTGGATTGGGCTTGTTCGTAGCGAAAAACGAAGAAATCGTTCCGGTGGCAAAAGTCGTGCTTTGTATGCACCCCGACACCCGTTTTCGGAATGGGTGATGTGCGGCAACGAAATTTAGTGAAACCACCCCAAACATGAGTTTTGGATCTAAAGTAGTGGATTGGCTTGTTCGTTGCGAAAAACGAAGAAATGGTTCCGATGGCAAAAACTTTTGCTTTGTATGCACCCCCCGTTTTCGGAATGGGTGACGTGCGGCAACGAAATTGCGCAAAACCACCCCAACCACGAGTTTTGGACCAAAAGTAGTGGATTGGGCAAGTTCGTTGCGAAAAACGAAGAAATGGTTCCGGTGGCAAAAACTCGTGCTTTTTGTACACCCCGACACGCATTTTCGGAATGGGTGACATGCGGCAACGAAATTGCGTGAAACCACCCCAACCATGAGTTTTGGACCTAAAGTTGTAGATTGGGCAAGTTCGTTGCGAAAAACGACGAAATGGTTCCGGTGGCAAAAACTCGTGCTTTGTATACACCCCGACACCCGTTTTCGGAATGGGTGACGTGCGGCAACGAAATTGCGCGAAACCACCCCAAACATGAGTTTTGGAACGAAAGTAGTGGATTGGGCTTGTTCGTAGCGAAAAACGAAGAAATGGTTCTGGTGGCAAAACTCGTGCTTTGTATGCACCCGACACCCGTTTTCGGAATGGGTGACGTGCGGCAAGGGAATTGCGCGAAACCACCCCAAACATGAGTTTTGGACCTAAAGTTGTGGATTGGGCATGTTTGTTGTGAAAAACGAAGAAATGGTTCCGGTGGCAAAACTGATGTGCACCCGTTGGGTGATTGCCCGATCTTTCGATGAGAGGGTGTGGAATAACTCGATTGGGGGAGGAGACGACGTTCACGGCCCGACTACAGCCTTCCAAAGACGCTGCGCCTTAGCAACCGATACACCACCTCCTATGGCTGTCACGATCTTGTGGAGCGTGACACCCTGGCCACTAGGGCACTCGTCCTGCAAGCAATCGAAGAACTAGCAAGAACAAGTAGAACAAGTACTGAATTACCAGATCCAAATGTAGGTTTCAAAGTCAAACTCCAATATGGTGGGGTTCCGAAGACAAGAAGACGGGCGGCTGAACTAGCACGCGCGCTTGCAAGCAAGTAGCGAGAGCTAAACTTGATCTAAACAAAACCCGCTGTTCTTGGTGGCGGCTAGGGGGTTTATAAACATGGGAGGACGACCACAAGGGTATTGGGGTCGTGCTGCAATCCTAGGATGCGTCCCTAATGGACCTAACTTGATACACGACCCATTGGGCCAAAATAGGGTGACGCAGCACCATGGGCAGAAAAGGCAGGAAATGTCTCGGTAAGAAAACAATGATTACGGCGGCCTCAGAACAGATATGACTATAATTCCGGATCCATATGAAAGTAGACTTGATAAGCTTTCCATGTTGTGCTTGAACATTCCAATCCGAGCCCGCATCTGACCGTGGTGACCGTCACAAGTTGGTGTTCTTCTGCAGTCCGAATCCAGCATGTTCAAATCCTTTTCCCTTTCGGTCTTCTCCCTGATTCCTAAGCAAAACAAGAGTGCACGGGTCTCCATGGTCTAAATATGATGGACATGAACTCAAGAGTGTAATCACCTGATGGTTGAGTTGACGAGCACGAGCGCGAGTAATGGGACCAGAAATTGGTACTTGTATTGGTATAGATGCATCAGTAGTGTGGATGTCTTCATCATTCTCCCCTTCTTGCATTTGAGTCGTCCTCGACTCAAGCTCAACTTCCTCTCCCAAGTAGGGCTTTAAATCTTCAATGTTAAATGTGGGGCTAACCCCAAAGTCTGCAGGCAGATCTAGCCTATATGCATTGTCGTTAATTTTCTCTAGCACTTTAAACGGTCCATCGGCTCGAGGCAACAATTTAGATTTTCGTAATTCAGGAAACCTTTCCTTTCTCAAATGCAACCAAACTAAATCTCCAGGTTCAAAATTTATTTCCTTTCTACCTTTATCACTAGCAAACTTATATCTAGCATTCATACGCTCTATGTTTTCTTTAGTAGTTTCATGCAGTTTTAACATCAATTCAGCACGCCTAGTAGCATCAAAATTTAGTTTTTCAGAAGATGGCAAAGGCATTAAATCAATAGGAGCACGAGGCAACAAACCATATACAATCTGAAATGGGCACATCTTTGTAGTAGAATGCAATGATCGATTATAAGCAAATTCAACATGAAGCAAACAGTCCTCCCACATCTTAATATTCTTCTTTAGAATTGCCCTTAACATAGTAGACAAAGTTCTATTCACAACTTCAGTTTGACCATCAGTTTGAGGATGACATGTAGTAGAAAATAAAAGCTTAGTCCCCAATTTTGCCCACAAAGTCCTCCAAAAATGACTAAGAAATTTAGCATCACGATCAGAAACGATTGTGTTGGGCACACCATGCAAGCGAACAATTTCACGAAAGAACAAATCAGCAATATGAGTAGCATCGTCAGTTTTATGACATGGTATGAAATGTGCCATCTTAGAAAATCTATCAACAACCACAAACACACTATCACGTCCCTTCCTAGTCCTAGGCAATCCCAGCACAAAATCCATAGAAATATCTTCCCAAGGAGCACTAGGAACGGGTAGAGGCAAATACAAACCGTGTGGATTTAACCGTGACTTCGCCTTTTGACATGTCGTGCAACGAGCAACCAATCTCACCACATCTCTTCTCATCTTGGGCCAAAAGAAATGACCAGCAAGTATGTCCTCCGTTTTGTTTGCTCCAAAATGTCCCATTAAGCCACCTCCATGTGCTTCCTGTAACAACAACAAACGAACGGAGCTAGCTGGAATGCATAGCTTGTTAGCTCTAAACACAAACCCATCTCTAACGATATATTTGTTCCATCCTTTCCCATCTTTACAATGCAGCAACACATCTTTAAAATCAGCATCATGAACATATTGGTCTTTAATCGTCTCTAATCCAAAGATTTTGTAGTCAAGTTGATTCAGCAAAGTATATCTCCTAGACAAAGCGTCAGCAATGATATTCTCTTTTCCTTTCTTGTGCTTAATAACATAAGGAAACGATTCGATAAATTCAACCCACTTAGCATGTCTACGGTTCAGTTTTCCTTGACTACGAATATGTTTCAAAGATTCATGATCAGAATGAATAACAAACTCTTTGGGCCACAAATAATGCTGCCATGTTTCTAATGTTCGCACAAGAGCATATAATTCCTTATCATAAGTAGAATAATTTATAACAGACCCACTCAATTTTTCACTAAAATATGCAACAGGTTTGCCTTCTTGTAACAAAACACCACCCAATCCAATTCCACTAGCATCACATTCAAGCTCAAAAGTCTTATTAAAATCAGGAAGTTGGAGGAGAGGTGCATGTGTCAACTTATCTTTCAGCACGTTGAAAGCGTGCTCTTGTACTTTGCCCCAACTAAAATGCACTCCCTTCTTCGTAAGCTCATTCAAAGGTGCAGCAATGGTGCTAAAGTCCTTCACAAAACGGCGATAGAAGCCAGCAAGTCCTAGGAAACTCCGCACCTGTGTGATAGTCTTTGGCATAGGCCATCCATGTATCGCTTCTACCTTGGCTTGATCAACCTCAATTCCCTGTGGAGTCACAACATAACCAAGAAACAAAACTCGATCGGTGCAAAATGTGCACTTCTCAAGGTTACCAAATAAACGTGCATCTCGTAAAGCATTAAAAACAGCACGCATGTGATCAACATGTTCATCCATAGATTTGCTGTAGATCAATATGTCATCAAAGTATACTACCACAAATTTTCCAATGAAGGCACGTAAAACCTCGTTCATTAATCTCATGAAAGTGCTAGGTGCATTAGTTAACCCAAAAGGCATGACTAACCACTCATACAATCCGAACTTAGTTTTGAAAGCAGTTTTCCATTCATCTCCCAATTTCATACGAATCTGGTGGTACCCACTACGCAAATCAACTTTAGAAAAGACGATGGCACCACTCAATTCATCAAGCATATCATCTAAACGTGGAATAGGGTGTCGATACCGTATCGTGATATTATTAATAGCCCTACAATCAACACACATACGCCATGTTCCATCTTTTTTAGGCACTAAAATAACCGGAACAGCACACGGACTAAGAGACTCACGCACGTAACCTTTGTCGAGTAGTTCTTGCACTTGTCGCTGAATTTCTTTTGTTTCCTCTGGATTTGTCCTATATGGCGCACGATTTGGCAAAGATGCACCAGGAATAAGATCAATTTGGTGCTCAATCCCTCGTATAGGTGGCAGCCCCTCTGGTATCTCACTTGGAAATACATCAGAATACTCCTGCAAAATGTTAGTAATAACAGGAGGCAAAGAATGCTGCATATCTTGAATTGAAATCAAAGCATCCTTGCATACCAAGGCGTAGGCAACAGTAGTGGAAGCAAATAATTCATTAACATCAGTTTTTGTTGCAAGCAAGCAATGTCCTTTCAATTTTATCCCATCTTTGTTATTACCAACAGCTTTAATATTCTTGTTGTTCTCAGTTTTAGCTTTGGTAGCTTTAGCAACATCATCACGCACAATAGCCTCAGGAGACATGGGAAGCAAAATAATTTTCTTATCATGGTGTATGAGAGAATATTGATTTGATCTACCATGATGCATACAATCTGAATCAAATTGCCATGGTCTACCTAGCAGAATATTACAAGCATCCATAGGCACAACATCACAGTCAACAACATCACGATATGAACCAATAGCAAAATTAATTCGTATCAGCTTGGTTACCTTGACCTTACCACTATTGTTAAGCCATTGAATGTGATATGGATGCGGGTGCGGTTTGGTCATAAGTGCAAGCTTCTCCACCATGTTGCTGCTAGCCAAGTTGTTGCAGCTACCTCCATCAATGATCAAACGACATGAACGCTCCTTAATGACACACTTTGTTTGAAACAATGTATGTCGCTGATTCTGCTCTGCCTTCTCCATTTGTGCACTAAGCACACGCTGTACAATGAGGCTCTCATAATGCTCTGCATCATCTGCACCAATCTGTTCTTCGGGTGGTTCCTTAGTGCCTGCATCATCAGCCGCAAGCAAAGCAAGTGTAGCTTCATCCAAATCACTAGCAGAGGAATACCCACCATCGTCTTTTACCACCAAAACACGCTGATTAGGACAATCACGCTGCACGTGTCCATAGCCCTTGCATCGATAACACAGAACATCTCTTGTTCTACCTGTGGAAGCTACTGAAGAGGCACTACCTGCGGGTTTCTGGGCAGATTTGGTTGCTGAATTTGTGGAAGATGCACGTGGTTTGTCGCTGGAGGAAGGCGGGGGTGCTGGTCGACTTGGCGAGGGAGTTGGTGCTGGTGTACGGCCGGTCATAGACGTAGTCGTGCGCTGTTGCCATGGTGTAGATTTTCCTGCAGAAACATTAGACCTTGCACTAGCACGTCGTCCCTGCACTTCCCTTTCAGCTTTGCAAGCAAGATGAAACAATCGGGTTACATTAGCATAATCTTTATAAGCAAGGATGTCCTGAATTTCCCTATTTAACCCGCCCAAAAATCTAGCCATAGCAGATTCCTCACCCTCCTCTATGTTACAACGCAGCATACCCATTTGTAATTCCTGATAATATTCTTCTACACTTTTAGTACCCTGTCTCAATTGTTGCAACTTGTGTAACATATCACGTGCATAATAAGAAGGAACAAATCTAGCCCGCATGACCCGTTTCAACGCATCCCAAGTTTGTGGCATGTTATTAGGATTCTTCTTACCATGTTCTATCCACCAAACAGAAGCAAAATCAGTAAACTCACTAGTAGCAGCTCTAACCCGCGCATTCTCAGGAAATTCATGGCATGCAAACTTTTGATCAACCGCAATCTCCCAAGTAATGTAAGCATCAGGGTCATATTTACCATCAAAAGGAGGTATTTTAAATTTAACCTTACTAAAAGCATCATCATTACCATGTACCTCATGTCGGCGAAAACCACCCATACCTCTACGGTTAGTACGTAGTCGCCGGCGATTAGGTGCTTCTTGGTCATCTTGTTCAGTATCAGCAACATAGTCATCCCAGTTACCTTCGGCGCCCTCATCACGCCCACCATTGATATTAGCATGCATCTCATCAAACCGCCTCAAGAGTGCGACAAGGCTCTTGTCAATATGAGCAACTGTCATTTCCACATTTGTAAGTTTGGTGTTTGTGTCGATCTGTGTGGCCTCCAATTGCCCCATCTTTTCATTCGTCACCTGCATGTCATTATCAAGACCTTCCGTGTGCGTCTTCACCAGCCTTACAAAGTGTTGTATGATACCCTTGGTGCGAGGAGAGTGTGGCATATTACGAGAAGCATCATCAACCTCCAATCCTGCCATGGTTAGACGAACAGAGGCAACAAGAAAAAAAAACGTGAAGGAATGAAAACTCTACAACTATTAGGATGTAGCTACTGCAAGGCGCTCACTCTCAACCTGCCACACAAGCTCTTACCAATTCTTACCTTGCACAACAGGAGGGGTCAGCAACCAACAAGTCTGCAACCGTGGAATAAGTGTATCGGTGCCGCAGCAACACGACCTGTCAAACTGTAGTCGAAATATGTAGAGTTGTAGGTGGGCTGAAGCAAGGAATACACTAGTACCACGTTAGTTACAAAAGCAAGCTGAATAATCGTTCAACGGTGGTACTGTGCTGGTCCTAGGCTAAACCAGGCTAGAGACGTGAGCCTAGGCACAAAGGTAGTCACTGAAAAAGAACAACTAGCACAGCACAAAGAGAAACAACAGATTTAGAGATTCAGCCCCCTTCTTCTTCTTTTCCCTTTTTTTTCTTTTCTATTCTTTTTTTTTCTTCTTCTTCTGTTTTTTTTTGCAGGGGCCTAAATCCTTTTTTTTTCACTATGACAACCCAAACAATAAAGATATTGCTAACAGCCCCTTTAAATCAGATTTAACAAATCTTGTTAATATAGAAAGTGCAGAAATCTCTACGATGATTGCGGAGCGCTCAGAACGAATTTTGAGATAAGGTCAGATCCGTTGGAAAGAAGATAAGATAAGCTTTCCAGATTGTATTTAAACTTCCAAATCGGATATGATATGTATCCGTGGTGGCAAAAACGAACCAGAGATGTTTTTGGTGATGGTGGATCTCGTGGTGACCAAAACGTGGTAGAACTCAAAACTCTAAAGGAATAAACTAAGACCAGCAACTCGACACAACCGATGCAACCAAAAACTCAACAAGCCCTAACTAAGTAGTACTAGTAAATGCTCAATGGTTTATAGGATTGCGGTAAAACTAATCTACTATTTTTTGGCTTTTTCTGGACTATAGGAGATAAGAAAACAGCGAAGAAAAGTAAATCTCTCACCGATAAACCTTGCTCTGATTACCAACTGATGTGCACCCGTTGGGTGATTGCCCGATCTTTCGATGAGAGGGTGTGGAATAACTCGATTGGGGGAGGAGACGACGTTCACGGCCCGACTACAGCCTTCCAAAGACGCTGCGCCTTAGCAACCGATACACCACCTCCTATGGCTGTCACGATCTTGTGGAGCGTGACACCCTGGCCACTAGGGCACTCGTCCTGCAAGCAATCGAAGAACTAGCAAGAACAAGTAGAACAAGTACTGAATTACCAGATCCAAATGTAGGTTTCAAAGTCAAACTCCAATATGGTGGGGTTCCGAAGACAAGAAGACGGGCGGCTGAACTAGCACGCGCGCTTGCAAGCAAGTAGCGAGAGCTAAACTTGATCTAAACAAAACCCGCTGTTCTTGGTGGCGGCTAGGGGGTTTATAAACATGGGAGGACGACCACAAGGGTATTGGGATCGTGCTGCAACCCTAGGATGCGTCCCTAATGGACCTAACTTGATACACAACCCATTGGGCCAAAATAGGGTGACGCAGCACCATGGGCAGAAAAGGCAGGAAATGTCTCGGTAAGAAAACAATGATTACGGCGGCCTCAGAACAGATATGACTATAATTCCGGATCCATATGAAAGTAGACTTGATAAGCTTTCCATGTTGTGCTTGAACATTCCAATCCGAGCCCGCATCTGACCGTGGTGACCGTCACAAGTTGGTGTTCTTCTGCAGTCCGAATCCAGCATGTTCAAATCCTTTTCCCTTTCGGTCTTCTCCCTGATTCCTAAGCAAAACAAGAGTGCACGGGTCTCCATGGTCTAAATATGATGGACATGAACTCAAGAGTGTAATCACCTGATGGTTGAGTTGACGAGCACGAGCGCGAGTAATGGGACCAGAAATTGGTACTTGTATTGGTATAGATGCATCAGTAGTGTGGATGTCTTCATCAAAAACTCTTGCTTTGTATGCACCCTAACACCCGTTTTCGGAATGGGTGACGTGCGGCAACGAAATTGCGCGAAACCACCCCAAACATGAGTTTTGGAACTAAAGTAGTGGATTGGGCTTGTTCGTAGCGAAAGACGAAGAAATGGTTCCGCTGGCAAAACTCGTGCTTTGTATGCACCCGACACCCGTTTTCGGAATGGGTGACGTGCGGCAACGGAATTGCGCGAAACCACCCCAAACATGGGTTTTGGACCTAAAGTAGTGGATTGGGCATGTTTGTTGCGAAAAACGAAGAAATGGTTCCGGTGGCAAAACTCGTGCTTTGTATGCACCCCGACACCCGTTTTCGGAATGGGTGACGTGCGGCAATGAAATTGCGCGAAACCACCCCAAACATGAGTTTTGGAACTAAAGTAGTGCATTGGGCTTGTTCGTAGCGAAAAACGAAGAAATGGTTCCGGTGGCAAAACTCGTGCTTTGTATGCACCCCGAAACCCGTTTTCGGAATGGGTGACGTGCGGCAACGAAATTGCGTGAAACCACCCCAAACATGAGTTTTGGACCTAAAGTAGTGGATTGGCTTGTTCGTTGCGAAAAACGAAGAAACAGTTCCGATGGCAAAAACTTTTGCTTTGTATGCACCCGCCGTTTTCGGAATGGGTGACGTGCGGCAACGAAATTGTGCGAAACCACCCCAACCATGAGTTTTGGACCAAAAGTAGTGGATTAGGCAAGTTCATTGCGAAAAACGAAGAAATGGTTCGGTGGCAAAAACCCATGCTTTGTATACACCCCGACACGCATTTTCGGAATGGGTGACATGCGACAACGAAATTGCGCGAAACCACCCCAACCATGAGTTTTGGACCTAAAGTTGTAGATTGGGCAAGTTCGTTGCGAAAAACGAAGAAATCGTTTCGGTGGCAAAAACTCGTGCTTTGTATACACCCCGACACCCGTTTTCGGAATGGGTGACGTGCGGCAACAAAATTGCGCGAAACCACCCCAAACATGAGTTTTGGAACGAAAGTAGTGGATTGGGCTTGTTCGTAGCGAAAAAGGAAGAATTGGTTCTGGTGGCAAAACTCGTGCTTTGTATGCACCCGACACCCGTTTTCGAAATGGGTGACGTGCGGCAACGGAATTGCGCGAAACCACCCCAAACATGAGTTTTGGACCTAAAGTAGTGGATTGGGCATGTTTGTTGCGAAAAACGAAGAAATGGTTCCGGTGGCAAAACTCGTGCTTTGTATGCACCCCGATACCCGTTTTCGGAATGGGTGACGTGCGGCAACGAAATTGCGCGAAACCACCCCAAACATGAGTTTTGGAACTAAAGTAGTGGATTGGGCTTGTTCGTAGCGAAAAATGAAGAAATGGTTCCGGTGGCAAAACTCGTGCTTTGTATGCACCCCGACACCCGTTTTCGGAATGGGTGACGTGCGGCAACGAAATTGCGTGAAACCACCCCAAACATGAGTTTTGGACCTAAAGTAGTGGATTGGGCTTGTTCGTTGCGAAAAACGAGGAAATGGTTCCGATGGCAAAAACTTTTGCTTTGTATGCACCCCGACACCTGTTTTCGGAATGGGTGACGTGCGGCAACGAAATTGCGTGAAACCACCCCAAACATGAGTTTTGGACCTAAAGTACTGGATTGGGCATGTTCGTTGCGAAAAACGAAGAAATGGTTCCGGAGGCAAATACCCGTGCTTTGTATACAACCTTACACCCGTTTTCAGAATGGGTGACGTGCGGCAACGAAATTGCGCGAAACCACCCCAAGCATGAGTTTTGGACCTAAAGTAGTGGATTGGACAAGTTCGTTGCAAAAAACGAAGAAACGGTTCCAGTGGCAAAAACTCGTGCTTTGTATACACCCCGACACCCGTTTTCGGAATGGGTGACATGCGGCAACGAAATTGCGCGAAACCACCCCAACCATGAGTTTTGGTCCAAAAGTAGTAGATTGGGCAAGTTCGTTGCGAAAAACGAAGAAATGGTTCCGGTGGCAAAAACTCGTGCTTTGTATACACCCGACACCCATTTTCGGAATGGGTGACGTGCGACAACGAAATTGCACGAAACCACCCCAAACATGAGTTTTGGAACTAAAGTAGTGGATTGGGCTTGTTCGTAGCGAAAAACGAAGAAATGGATCTGGTGGCAAAACTCGTGCTTTGTATGCACCTGACAACCGTTTTCGGAATGGGTGACGTGCGGCAACGGAATTGCGCGAAACCACCCCAAACATGAGTTTTGGACCTAAAGTAGTGGATTGGGCATGTTTGTTGCGAAAAACGAAGAAATGGATCCGGTGGCAAAACTCGTGCTTTGTTTGCACCCCGACACCCGTTTTCGCAATGGGTGACGTGCGGCAACAAAATTGCGCGAAACCACCCCAACACATGAGTTTTGGAACTAAAGTAGTGGATTGGGCTTGTTCGTAGCGAAATACGAAGAAATGGTTCCGCTGGCAAAACTCGTGCTTTGTATGCACCCCGACACCCGTTTTCGGAATGGGTGACGTGCGGCAACGAAATTGCGTGAAACCACCCCAAACATGAGTTTTTGACCTAAAGTAGTGGATTGGGCTTGTTCGTTGCGAAAAACGAAGAAATGGTTCTGATGGCAAAAACTTGTAATTTGTATGCACCCCGACACCCGTTTTCGGAATGGGTGACGTGCGACAACGAAATTGTGCGAAACCAGCCCAACCATGAGTTTTGGACCAAAAGTAGTGGATTGGGCAAGTTCGTTGCGAAAAACGAAGAAATGGTTCGGTGGCAAAAACTCGTGCTTTGTATACACCCCGACACGCATTTTCGGAATGGGTGACATGCGACAACGAAATTGCGCGAAACCACCCCAACCATGAGTTTTGGACCTAAAGTTGTAGATTGGGTAAGTTTGTTGCGAAAAACGAAGAAATCGTTTCGGTGGCAAAAACTCGAGCTTTGTATACACCCCGACACCCGTTTTCTGAATGGGTGACGTGCGGCAACAAAATTGCGCGAAACCACCCCAAACATGAGTTTTGGAACTAAAGTAGTGGATTGGGCTTGTTCGTAGCAAAAAACGAAGAAATGGTTCCGGTGGCAAAACTCGTGCTTTGTATGCACCCGACACCTGTTTTCGGAATGGGTGACGTGCGGCAACGGAATTACGCGAAACCACCCCAAACATGAGTTTTGGACCTAAAGTAGTGGATTGGGCATGTTTGTTGCGAAAAACGAAGAAATAGTTCCGGTGGCAAAACTCGTGCTTTGTATGCACCCCGACACCCGTTTTCGGAATGGGTGAGGTGCGGCAACGAATGATGAGGACATCAACACCAACACGAGCACATCTACACCAGCAGCACCTTCTCCAGCCCAGGCGCCACCCCTTCCACCTGGGCCAGTGACTCGGGCCCGTGCAAGAGAATTGAACTACATCATGTTGTTAAAGAACGAAGGCCCAGAAGAATAGACGACCAGCCCAATTGCGGCCCATAATGGACGACCTAGGGTTGGCCGCCCTAGGGGCTGCGCCCCCTCTCTATTTATACAGGAGCTGCGCCTCCTTTATTTTCCGAGTTTTGTTTTAGATCTAGCTTTAGCTACTCTCGAGCACGCGCAAATCTGCGCTGTCTTCGTGTATTCAGAACTCCACCCTCGAGTAATAGATTAGATTGCTCGCATCTTTTTCTTGTTCGTTCTTCGATTGCGCACAGGAAACGATCTTCGTGATCAGGCCGATCTCGCATCAGCAAGGTCGGTAACCACAGGGAGTTGGTTCAGCGATTGCATTGGCGCCTCGGGCTTGCTCGTCGTAGTCGGATCGTAAGGGTCATCTTCCACCAAATCGGAATTATCTCTACTCGCCGAAAGATCGGGCACCTCAACTATATCAATTGGTATCAGATTTCCAGGTTGATCGGTGAGTTTATCGAGTGTTTTTTTTCCTACAGTCCACAAAACCACATAAAAATTCAGGTTAGACCTTATCCCAGCACCCTTTTGAGCCTCGCACTTTCTTTCAATAATCTGCATTGTTGAATTTGTGTGCTTTCGCGTCATTTGTTGCTGGTTGCATTGTGTTCTTCCACCATTCAAATCCTAGCGCCGCCACCATCTCCCCTTTGATCACGCCACAAACCGAGTCAACATTGTTTCCTTGTTTTTCTCCTTCGGTTACGTCAAAAAAAAACAGAAAAAACAAACCGAGTCAACGGCCGTTTCCTTATTTTTCTCCTTCGGTTACGAAAAAAAAAAAACAGAAAAAAAAAACCGAGTCAACATCGTTTCCTTGTTTTTCTCCTTCGGTTACGTCAAAAAAAAACAGAAACAAAAAAAAAACAACGAAGGAGATAGGATACGGTTGTTTCATCCCGGTCGTTTGAAAACATAACTTGAGCTACCTTCCTTAAATCGGGCATAACTTTTCGCTCGGGTGTCCGAAAAATCTCAAATTTTTACAGGAGCTAGTTGACACCATTCTGAGGCCGGCCAAACTGACCTTTGGTCTGTTTGGGTTTCGACAAAATTGTCAAAAAAATTCAGGAAAATAAAGAAAAAAATTCCGTCAAAGTTCTCGCACGCTTTTCAGAGAACTTCCTGATTTTCTGTAGACCACATTTGAACTCTGTTTTAGGTGAAACTTCGTGTAGCTCCTATTTTGTTGCTTCTTGTGCTGAGAAAAATATCAAAAAATTCATACAAAAAAGAAAAACAAAATCACTTGTGATTCCTACTAGTGGCCTCGCTAGTACAATATTTACGGTACTGCCATTCTGCTAGTTCCATCCGTCCTTTGCACTTGTGGCCAGCAATATAGTTTCGTGTTTTGCACTATAATTCAACTTTGCATTATTGTTTGGTCGTGCTACTCCTTGACTTGAGTGCAGCCTACCCAGAACTCCACATATTTCTACGACGAGTAGGTTTCTGTTTCTCCAGGCAATCGCTCATCCAATCTTTCACCGGTTCCACCTGTTGGTTGCAGTTCACCACTGTGGCTTGGTAAGAACGGATAAGAACTTGATAACAGCACTAGTGTGAGCGCCTTGTGAGCAGTACACCCTTATTTTTGTCGTTTTTTTTTGGTGTTTTGGTGTTTGCGCTAACTATGGCAGGAGCACATGACACGGTGGATGCCCAGTTGCTGGAAGTAAAGGGACAAGTTGATGGACTTGCTGATGACATTAGGACGATGCATGAACGGCTTGATTCAACGGTTACTTCGACGACCGAGCATTTCAACCAGCTTGACCTTGCTCAAACGGCGACTCGCACCACACTCGACACCATCCTGGCACGCCTTGATGCGTTGACCACAAAGATGGAGCAGGACTACGGCGGTGACACTGAGTGGGACGATGGAGATCGCCGTGGTCGTGCACGCCGTGTGGTTCGTCATCCCCCTAATGACTTATTTTCTAAGATTAAATTTAAAATTCCACCTTTTAATGGCAAATATGATCCTGCTGCATATCTTGATTGGGAGTTAGAGGTTGAACAAAAATTTTCATGCCATGATATTGCTGCACATTCTCAGGTTAAAGCTGCTATTAGTGAATTTACTGATTTTGCTTTAATTTGGTGGCGTGAGTTTAAAATAAAACATCCCACTACTATTCCAACCACTTGGGATCAGTTGAAAGCTGCGATGCGACATCGATTTGTGCCTTCGTATTATGCTCGTGATTTGCTTAATAAAATGCAGCGTTTTCAGCAAGGTTCTCAATCTGTTGAGGACTATTTCCAGGAGTTACAAAAAGGTATGATTCGTTGTGGCATATTAGAGGACAACGACGCTGCTATGGCACGTTTTCGTGGTGGTTTAAACCGCGAAATCCAAGATATACTTGATTATAAGGAATATTATGATATGACTACTTTATTTGAATATGCTTGCAAAGCTGAACGTGAAGTGCAGGGACGCCGCTCGAAGCCATATTCTAACCCCTTTGCAGGACGAAGCTCGACATCCACCTCAGCACCAGTTCCCCCTGCGCCATCCACGTCCACCACTACTCCACGCGAGAAGACGACCAAACCAGCCAGCACTGCCCCACCCACAGGTCGTACACGAGATATTCAGTGTCATCGCTGTAGAGGATTTGGCCATGTGATTCGGGACTGCCCAAACAAGCGCACTTTGCTCATTCGTGACGATGGTGAGTACTCTTCCGCTAGTGATTCTGAAGAAATTGAACATGCACTACTTGCCACTGACCATGCAGCTAAGGCGGAGGTACATGTCAACCCGGACGACGCTGATAGGTATGAAAGTCTTGTTGTGCAGCGTGTTCTCAGTACACAGGTCGCTTTGCCCGAGAAGAATCAGCGACACACTCTGTTCCATACAAAGGGTGTTGTGCAGGAGCGGTCAATTCGCATCATTATCGACAGCGGCAGTTGCAACAATTTGGCGAGTACCAAGCTGGTCGAAAAGTTATCGTTACCCACTCGTAAGCATCCAAACCCATATCACATTCAATGGCTTAATGATGGTGGTAAAATAAAAATCACACGTTCCGTGCGCGTTCCTTTCTCCATGGGTGCTTATTCTGATTTTGTTGATTGTGATGTTATTCCCATGGAAGCATGCTCTTTGTTACTTGGTCGACCTTGGCAATATGATACTGATAGCTTGCATCATGGTCGTTCGAATCATTATTCTTTCATTTTTAAGGGTCAGAAAATAATTATACATCCAATGACACCTGAACAAATTGTTAAAGATGATCTTGCCCGAGCCGCTATAACTGCTAAACAACTTGATCCATCGCCCTCTGTTCCTTCTGAAATCAAGTTGAAGGCTCCTGTTTTACTTGCTACACGTGCTGATTTTGATGATCTACACGGTGCTCATTTGCCATGCTATGCACTTATATGCTCTAGTGTCCTCATTTCACTTGATGATGCACCATCTTTGGCTATTCCCCCTATGGTTGCTAACCTTTTGCAGGAGTACGCTGATGTCTTTCCCAAAGACTTACCACCGGGTCTCCCACCACTTCGTGGCATTGAGCACCAGATCGACCTCATTCCCGGCGCACAGCTTCCGAACCGCGCACCGTACCGTACAAATCCGGATGAGACGAAGGAGATTCAGCGCCAGGTACAGGCGTTGCTTGACAAGGGATACATTCGTGAGTCTCTTAGCCCTTGCTCTGTTCCTGTGTTACTTGTTCCCAAGAAAGATGGGTCATGGCGTATGTGTGTAGACTGTCGTGCTATTAATAACATCACTATTCGTTATCGATATCCTATACCACGCCTTGATGATATGCTAGATGAGCTTAGTGGTGCCATTATTTTCACTAAGATTGATTTGCGTAGTGGTTACCACCAGATTAGAATGAAACTGGGTGATGAATGGAAAACGGCTTTTAAAACGAAATTTGGTTTATATGAATGGTTGGTTATGCCGTTTGGATTGACTAATGCTCCCAGCACTTTTATGCGAGTGATGAATGAAGTTCTAAGGCCCTTCATAGGATTGTTTGTGGTTGTTTATTTTGATGATATTCTTATTTACAGCAAATCTAAGAAAGAGCATTTGGAACATTTAAGTGCTGTTTTTGATGCATTGCGTGCTGCCCAGTTATTTGCTAACATGGAAAAATGCATCTTTTGTACACGACGTGTCTCGTTTCTTGGTTATGTTGTTACTCCACAGGGCATTGAGGTGGATAGCAACAAGATTGCTGCCATTCGGGAGTGGCCTACACCGACGACGGTCACACAAATTCGGAGCTTTCTTGGACTTGCCGGTTTCTACCGCAGATTTGTTCGTGATTTTAGCTCCATTGCAGCGCCTCTACATGAGCTTACAAAGAAAGATGTTCCATTTGCTTGGAGTGATTCCCAGGAGGAAGCGTTCAACACTTTGAAAGATAAGTTAACCCAAGCTCCCCTATTGCAATTGCCTGATTTTAATAAAGTGTTTGAGCTTGAATGCGATGCTAGCGGTATTGGGCTAGGTGCTGTTTTGTTACAAGAAGGAAAACCAGTTGCTTATTTTAGTGAAAAATTAAGCGGTGCTAGTCTGAAATATTCTACTTATGATAAGGAGCTTTACGCTTTAGTGCGCACTTTGCATACATGGCAGCACTATCTTTGGCATCGTGAGTTTATAATCCATTCTGATCATGAGGCTTTAAAACATATTCGTACCCAAACAAATCTGAACCGTCGTCATGCTAAATGGGTAGAATTCATTGAGTCCTTTCCTTACATTATTAAACACAAGAACGGGAAGGACAATGTTATTGCTGATGCTTTGTCTCGTCGCTATACCATGCTGTCACAGTTAGATTTTAAAATCTTTGGTTTGCACACTGTGAAAGATCAATATGTTGATGATGCTGATTTTAAAGATGCTTTCGGCCATTGTATTAATGGGAAACCATGGGGCAAATTTCACATACAGGATGGGTTCCTGTTTCGCGCTAACAAGCTGTGTGTTCCAGCTAGCTCGGTTCGTCTTTTGTTGTTACAGGAAGCACATGGAGGCGGTCTCATGGGGCACTTTGGCGTCTACAAGACACATGAGGTGTTGGCTGCCCACTTCTTTTGGCCTCGGATGCGCGCTGATGTTGAGCGCCTTGTTGCACGCTGCACTACTTGTCAGAAAGCTAAGTCACGGTTGAACAACCATGGTTTGTATATGCCTTTGCCTGTTCCTACTTCCCCTTGGATTGATATTTCGATGGATTTTGTTTTGGGATTGCCTAGAACTAAGAAGGGGAGGGATAGCATTTTTGTGGTTGTTGATCGATTCTCCAAAATGGCTCATTTCATACCTTGTCATAAGACTGATGATGCTAGCAATGTTGCTGAATTGTTTTTTAGAGAGATTATTCGTTTGCACGGTATTCCCAATACAATAGTCTCGGATCGTGATGCTAAGTTTCTGAGTCATTTTTGGAGATCTCTGTGGAATAAATTGGGAACTAAATTGCTGTTTAGCACCACTTGTCACCCTCAGACTGATGGTCAAACTGAGGTAGTTAATCGAACTTTGTCTACCATGCTTAGGGCTGTTTTAGACAAAAATTTGAAACGTTGGGAGGATTGCTTGCCTCATGTTGAGTTTGCTTATAATCATGCAACCCATTCTTCTACAAAGATGTGCCCTTTTCAAATTGTTTATGGTTACATTCCTAGGGCGCCTATTGCTTTGTTTTCGCTTGATGCTGCGGACGCCCCACACATAGATGCTCTTGCACATGTTGAACAAATGATTAATCTCCATGAACAAACTCAACAAAACATTGCTGCTGCTAATGCTAAATATCAGATTACTGGTAGTAAGGGCAGGAAACTAGTTACTTTTGAACCTGGTGATATGGTTTGGTTGCATTTGAGAAAGGATCGTTTTCCTACTTTGCGTCGTTCTAAATTGATGCCTCGTGCTGCTGGTCCTTTTAAGATACTAACCAAGATTAATGATAATGCTTATACCCTTGACCTGCCTGCGGAGTTTGGTGTTTCCACTAGTTTTAATGTTGCAGATTTGAAACCATATGCGGGAGAAGACGAAGAGTTGCCGTCGAGGACGACTTCAGTTCAAGAAGGGGAGGATGATGAGGACATCAACACCAACACGAGCACATCTACACCAGCAGCACCTTCTCCAGCCCAGGCGCCACCCCTTCCACCTGGGCCAGTGACTCGGGCCCGTGCAAGAGAATTGAACTACATCATGTTGTTAAAGAACGAAGGCCCAGAAGAATAGACGACCAGCCCAATTGCGGCCCATAATGGACGACCTAGGGTTGGCCGCCCTAGGGGCTGCGCCCCCTCTCTATTTATACAGGAGCTGCGCCTCCTTTATTTTCCGAGTTTTGTTTTAGATCTAGCTTTAGCTACTCTCGAGCACGCGCAAATCTGCGCTGTCTTCGTGTATTCAGAACTCCACCCTCGAGTAATAGATTAGATTGCTCGCATCTTTTTCTTGTTCGTTCTTCGATTGCGCACAGGAAACGATCTTCGTGATCAGGCCGATCTCGCATCAGCAAGGTCGGTAACCACAGGGAGTTGGTTCAGCGATTGCATTGGCGCCTCGGGCTTGCTCGTCGTAGTCGGATCGTAAGGGTCATCTTCCACCAAATCGGAATTATCTCTACTCGCCGAAAGATCGGGCACCTCAACTATATCAACGAAATTGCGCGAAACCACCCCAAACATGAGTTTTGGACCTAAAGTAGTGGATTGGCTTGTTCGTAGCGAAAGACGAAGAAATGGTTCCGCTGGCAAAAACTTTTGCTTTGTATGCACCCCCCGTTTTCGGAATGGGTGACGTGCGGCAACGAAATTGTGCGAAACCACCCCAACCATGAGTTTTGGACCAAAAGTAGTGGATTAGGCAAGTTCGTTGCGAAAAACGAAGAAATGGTTCGGTGGCAAAAACTCGTGCTTTGTATACACCCCGACACGCATTTTCGGAATGGGTGACATGCGACAACGAAATTGCGCGAAACCACCCCAACCATGAGTTTTGGACCTAAAGTTGTAGATTGGGCAAGTTCGTTGCGAAAAACGAAGAAATCGTTTCGGTGGCAAAAACTCGAGCTTTGTATACACCCCGACACCCGTTTTCTGAATGGGTGACGTGCGGCAACAAAATTGCGCGAAACCACCCCAAACATGAGTTTTGGAACTAAAGTAGTGGATTGGGCTTGTTCGTAGCAAAAAACGAAGAAATGGTTCTGGTGGCAAAACTCGTGCTTTGTATGCACCCGACACCTGTTTTCGGAATGGGTGACGTGCGGCAACGGAATTACGCGAAACCACCCCAAACATGAGTTTTGGACCTAAAGTAGTGGATTGGGCATGTTTGTTGCGAAAAACGAAGAAATAGTTCCGGTGGCAAAACTCGTGCTTTGTATGCACCCCGACACCCGTTTTCGGAATGGGTGACGTGCGGCAACGAAATTGCGTGAAACCACCCCAAACATGAGTTTTGGAACTAAAGTAGTGGATTGGGCTTGTTCGTTGCGAAAAACGAAGAAATGGTTCCGATGGCAAAAACTTGTAATTTGTATGCACCCCGACAACCGTTTTCAGAATGGGTGACGTGCGACAACGAAATTGCGCGAAACCACCCCAAACATGAGTTTCAGACCAAAAGTACTGGATTGGGCGTGTTCGTTGCGAAAAACGAAGAAATGGTTCCGGTGGCAATACCCTAGCTTTGTATACAACCTTACACCCGTTTTCGGAATGGGTGACGTGCGGCAACGAAATTGCGCGAAACCACCCCAAACATGAGTTTTGGAACTAAAGTAGTGGATTGGGCTTGTTCGTAGCGAAAAATGAAGAAATGGTTCCGGTGGCAAAACTTGTGCTTTGTATGCACCCCGACACCTGTTTTCGGAATGGGTGACGTGCGGCAACGAAATTGCGTGAAACCACCCCAAACATGAGTTTTGGACCTAAAGTACTGGATTGGGCATGTTCGTTGCGAAAAACGAAGAAATGGTTCCGGAGGCAAATACCCGTGCTTTGTATACAACCTTACACCCGTTTTCAGAATGGGTGACGTGCGGCAACGAAATTGCGCGAAACCACCCCAAGCATGAGTTTTGGACCTAAAGTAGTGGATTGGACAAGTTCGTTGCAAAAAACGAAGAAACGGTTCCGGTGGCAAAAACTCGTGCTTTGTATACACCCCGACACCCGTTTTCGGAATGGGTGACATGCGGCAACGAAATTGCGCGAAACCACCCCAACCATGAGTTTTGGTCCAAAAGTAGTAGATTGGGCAAGTTCGTTGCGAAAAACGAAGAAATGGTTCCGGTGGCAAAAACTCGTGCTTTGTATACACCCCCGACACCCATTTTCGGAATGGGTGACATGCGGCAACGAAATTGCGCGAAACCACCCCAACCATGAGTTTTGGACCTAAAGTTGTAGATTGGGCAAGTTCGTTGCGAAAAACAAAGAAATGGTTCCGGTGGCAAAAACTCGTGCTTTGTATACACCCGACACCCATTTTCGGAATGGGTGACGTGCGACAACGAAATTGCACGAAACCACCCCAAACATGAGTTTTGGAACTAAAGTAGTGGATTGGGCTTGTTCGTAGCGAAAAACGAAGAAATGGATCTGGTGGCAAAACTCGTGCTTTGTATGCACCTGACACCCGTTTTCGGAATGGGTGACGTGCGGCAACGGAATTGCGCGAAACCACCCCAAACATGAGTTTTGGACCTAAAGTAGTGGATTGGGCATGTTTGTTGTGAAAAACGAAGAAATGGATCCGGTGGCAAAACTCGTGCTTTGTATGCACCCCGACACCCGTTTTCGCAATGGGTGACGTGCGGCAACAAAATTGCGCGAAACCACCCCAACACATGAGTTTTGGAACTAAAGTAGTGGATTGGGCTTGTTCGTAGCGAAATACGAAGAAATGGTTCCGCTGGCAAAACTCGTGCTTTGTATGCACCCCGACACCCGTTTTCGGAATGGGTGACGTGCGGCAACGAAATTGCGTGAAACCACCCCAAACATGAGTTTTTGACCTAAAGTAGTGGATTGGGCTTGTTCGTTGCGAAAAACGAAGAAATGGTTCTGATGGCAAAAACTTGTAATTTGTATGCACCCCGACACCCGTTTTCGGAATGGGTGACGTGCGACAACGAAATTGTGCGAAACCAGCCCAACCATGAGTTTTGGACCAAAAGTAGTGGATTGGGCAAGTTCGTTGCGAAAAACGAAGAAATGGTTCGGTGGCAAAAACTCGTGCTTTGTATACACCCCGACACGCATTTTCGGAATGGGTGACATGCGACAACGAAATTGCGCGAAACCACCCCAACCATGAGTTTTGGACCTAAAGTTGTAGATTGGGTAAGTTTGTTGCGAAAAACGAAGAAATCGTTTCGGTGGCAAAAACTCGAGCTTTGTATACACCCCGACACCCGTTTTCTGAATGGGTGACGTGCGGCAACAAAATTGCGCGAAACCACCCCAAACATGAGTTTTGGAACTAAAGTAGTGGATTGGGCTTGTTCGTAGCAAAAAACGAAGAAATGGTTCTGGTGGCAAAACTCGTGCTTTGTATGCACCCGACACCTGTTTTCGGAATGGGTGACGTGCGGCAACGGAATTACGCGAAACCACCCCAAACATGAGTTTTGGACCTAAAGTAGTGGATTGGGCATGTTTGTTGCGAAAAACGAAGAAATAGTTCCGGTGGCAAAACTCGTGCTTTGTATGCACCCCGACACCCGTTTTCGGAATGGGTGAGGTGCGGCAACGAAATTGCGCGAAACCACCCCAAACATGAGTTTTGGACCTAAAGTAGTGGATTGGCTTGTTCGTAGCGAAAGACGAAGAAATGGTTCCGCTGGCAAAAACTTTTGCTTTGTATGCACCCCCCGTTTTCGGAATGGGTGACGTGCGGCAACGAAATTGTGCGAAACCACCCCAACCATGAGTTTTGGACCAAAAGTAGTGGATTAGGCAAGTTCGTTGCGAAAAACGAAGAAATGGTTCGGTGGCAAAAACTCGTGCTTTGTATACACCCCGACACGCATTTTCGGAATGGGTGACATGCGACAACGAAATTGCGTGAAACCACCCCAACCATGAGTTTTGGACCTAAAGTTGTAGATTGGGCAAGTTCGTTGCGAAAAACGAAGAAATCGTTTCGGTGGCAAAAACTCGAGCTTTGTATACACCCCGACACCCGTTTTCTGAATGGGTGACGTGCGGCAACAAAATTGCGCGAAACCACCCCAAACATGAGTTTTGGAACTAAAGTAGTGGATTGGGCTTGTTCGTAGCAAAAAACGAAGAAATGGTTCTGGTGGCAAAACTCGTGCTTTGTATGCACCCGACACCTGTTTTCGGAATGGGTGACGTGCGGCAACGGAATTACGCGAAACCACCCCAAACATGAGTTTTGGACCTAAAGTAGTGGATTGGGCATGTTTGTTGCGAAAAACGAAGAAATAGTTCCGGTGGCAAAACTCGTGCTTTGTATGCACCCCGACACCCGTTTTCGGAATGGGTGACGTGCGGCAACGAAATTGCGTGAAACCACCCCAAACATGAGTTTTGGAACTAAAGTAGTGGATTGGGCTTGTTCGTTGCGAAAAACGAAGAAATGGTTCGGTGGCAAAAACTCGTGCTTTGTATACACCCCGACCCGCATTTTCGGAATGGGTGACATGCGACAACGAAATTGCGCGAAACCACCCCAACCATGAGTTTTGGACCTAAAGTTGTAGATTGGGTAAGTTTGTTGCAAAAAACGAAGAAATCGTTTCGGTGGCAAAAACTCGAGCTTTGTATACACCCCGACACCCGTTTTCTGAATGGGTGACGTGCGGCAACAAAATTGCGCGAAACCACCCCAAACATGAGTTTTGGAACTAAAGTAGTGGATTGGGCTTGTTCGTAGCAAAAAACGAAGAAATGGTTCTGGTGGCAAAACTCGTGCTTTGTATGCACCCGACACCTGTTTTCGGAATGGGTGACGTGCGGCAACGGAATTACGCGAAACCACCCCAAACATGAGTTTTGGACCTAAAGTAGTGGATTGGGCATGTTTGTTGCGAAAAACGAAGAAATAGTTCCGGTGGCAAAACTCGTGCTTTGTATGAACCCCGACACCCGTTTTCGGAATGGGTGACGTGCGGCAACGAAATTGCGTGAAACCACCCCAAACATGAGTTTTGGAACTAAAGTAGTGGATTGGGCTTGTTCGTTGCGAAAAACGAAGAAATGGTTCCGATGGCAAAAACTTGTAATTTGTATGCACCCCGACAACCGTTTTCAGAATGGGTGACGTGCGACAACGAAATTGCGCGAAACCACCCCAAACATGAGTTTCAGACCAAAAGTACTGGATTGGGCGTGTTCGTTGCGAAAAACGAAGAAATGGTTCCGGTGGCAATACCCTTGCTTTGTATACAACCTTACACCCGTTTTCGGAATGGGTGACGTGCGGCAACGAAATTGCGCGAAACCACCCCAAACATGAGTTTTGGAACTAAAGTAGTGGATTGGGCTTGTTCGTAGCGAAAAATGAAGAAATGGTTCCGGTGGCAAAACTCGTGCTTTGTATGCACCCCGACACCCGTTTTCGGAATGGGTGACGTGCGGCAACAAAATTGCGTGAAACCACCCCAAACATGAGTTTTGGACCTAAAGTAGTGGATTGGGCTTGTTCGTTGCGAAAAACGAGGAAATGGTTCCGATGGCAAAAACTTTTGCTTTGTATGCACCCCGACACCTGTTTTCGGAATGGGTGACGTGCGGCAACGAAATTGCGTGAAACCACCCCAAACATGAGTTTTGGACCTAAAGTACTGGATTGGGCATGTTCGTTGCGAAAAACGAAGAAATGGTTCCGGAGGCAAATACCCGTGCTTTGTATACAACCTTACACCCGTTTTCAGAATGGGTGACGTGCGGCAACGAAATTGCGCGAAACCACCCCAAGCATGAGTTTTGGACCTAAAGTAGTGGATTGGACAAGTTCGTTGCAAAAAACGAAGAAACGGTTCCGGTGGCAAAAACTCGTGCTTTGTATACACCCCGACACCCGTTTTCGGAATGGGTGACATGCGGCAAAGAAATTGCGCGAAACCACCCCAACCATGAGTTTTGGTCCAAAAGTAGTAGATTGGGCAAGTTCGTTGCGAAAAACGAAGAAATGGTTCCGGTGGCAAAAACTCGTGCTTTGTATACACCCCCGACACCCATTTTCGGAATGGGTGACATGCGGCAACGAAATTGCGCGAAACCACCCCAACCATGAGTTTTGGACCTAAAGTTGTAGATTGGGCAAGTTCGTTGCGAAAAACAAAGAAATGGTTCCGGTGGCAAAAACTCGTCCTTTGTATACACCCGACACCCATTTTCGGAATGGGTGACGTGCGACAACGAAATTGCACGAAACCACCCCAAACATGAGTTTTGGAACTAAAGTAGTGGATTGGGCTTGTTCGTAGCGAAAAACGAAGAAATGGATCTGGTGGCAAAACTCGTGCTTTGTATGCACCTGACACCCGTTTTCGGAATGGGTGACGTGCGGCAACGGAATTGCGCGAAACCACCCCAAACATGAGTTTTGGACCTAAAGTAGTGGATTGGGCATGTTTGTTGCGAAAAACGAAGAAATGGATCCGGTGGCAAAACTCGTGCTTTGTATGCACCCCGACACCCGTTTTCGCAATGGGTGACGTGCGGCAACAAAATTGCGCGAAACCACCCCAACACATGAGTTTTGGAACTAAAGTAGTGGATTGGGCTTGTTCGTAGCGAAATACGAAGAAATGGTTCCGCTGGCAAAACTCGTGCTTTGTATGCACCCCGACACCCGTTTTCGGAATGGGTGACGTGCGGCAACGAAATTGCGTGAAACCACCCCAAACATGAGTTTTTGACCTAAAGTAGTGGATTGGGCTTGTTCGTTGCGAAAAACGAAGAAATGGTTCTGATGGCAAAAACTTGTAATTTGTATGCACCCCGACACCCGTTTTCGGAATGGGTGACGTGCGACAACGAAATTGTGCGAAACCAGCCCAACCATGAGTTTTGGACCAAAAGTAGTGGATTGGGCAAGTTCGTTGCGAAAAACGAAGAAATGGTTCGGTGGCAAAAACTCGTGCTTTGTATACACCCCGACACGCATTTTCGGAATGGGTGACATGCGACAACGAAATTGCGCGAAACCACCCCAACCATGAGTTTTGGACCTAAAGTTGTAGATTGGGTAAGTTTGTTGCGAAAAACGAAGAAATCGTTTCGGTGGCAAAAACTCGAGCTTTGTATACACCCCGACACCCGTTTTCTGAATGGGTGACGTGCGGCAACAAAATTGTGCGAAACCACCCCAAACATGAGTTTTGGAACTAAAGTAGTGGATTGGGCTTGTTCGTAGCAAAAAACGAAGAAATGGTTCTGGTGGCAAAACTCGTGCTTTGTATGCACCCGACACCTGTTTTCGGAATGGGTGACGTGCGGCAACGGAATTACGCGAAACCACCCCAAACATGAGTTTTGGACCTAAAGTAGTGGATTGGGCATGTTTGTTGCGAAAAACGAAGAAATAGTTCCGGTGGCAAAACTCGTGCTTTGTATGCACCCCGACACCCGTTTTCGGAATGGGTGAGGTGCGGCAACGAAATTGCGCGAAACCACCCCAAACATGAGTTTTGGACCTAAAGTAGTGGATTGGCTTGTTCGTAGCGAAAGACGAAGAAATGGTTCCGCTGGCAAAAACTTTTGCTTTGTATGCACCCCCCGTTTTCGGAATGGGTGACGTGCGGCAACGAAATTGTGTGAAACCACCCCAACCATGAGTTTTGGACCAAAAGTAGTGGATTAGGCAAGTTCGTTGCGAAAAACGAAGAAATGGTTCGGTGGCAAAAACTCGTGCTTTGTATACACCCCGACACGCATTTTCGGAATGGGTGACATGCGACAACGAAATTGAGCGAAACCACCCCAACCATGAGTTTTGGACCTAAAGTTGTAGATTGGGCAAGTTCGTTGCGAAAAACGAAGAAATCGTTTCGGTGGCAAAAACTCGAGCTTTGTATACACCCCGACACCCGTTTTCTGAATGGGTGACGTGCGGCAACAAAATTGCGCGAAACCACCCCAAACATGAGTTTTGGAACTAAAGTAGTGGATTAGGCTTGTTCGTAGCAAAAAACGAAGAAATGGTTCTGGTGGCAAAACTCGTGCTTTGTATGCACCCGACACCTGTTTTCGGAATGGGTGACGTGCGGCAACGGAATTACGCGAAACCACCCCAAACATGAGTTTTGGACCTAAAGTAGTGGATTGGGCAAGTTTGTTGCGAAAAACGAAGAAATAGTTCCGGTGGCAAAACTCGTGCTTTGTATGCACCTCGACACCCGTTTTCGGAATGGGTGACGTGCTGCAACGAAATTGCGTGAAACCACCCCAAACATGAGTTTTGGAACTAAAGTAGTGGATTGGGCTTGTTCGTTGCGAAAAACGAAGAAATGGTTCGGTGGCAAAAACTCGTGCTTTGTATACACCCCGACCCGCATTTTCGGAATGGGTGACATGCGACAACGAAATTGCGCGAAACCACGCCAACCATGAGTTTTGGACCTAAAGTTGTAGATTGGGTAAGTTTGTTGCGAAAAACGAAGAAATCGTTTCGGTGGCAAAAACTCGAGCTTTGTATACACCCCGACACCCGTTTTCTGAATGGGTGACGTGCGGCAACAAAATTGCGCGAAACCACCCCAAACATGAGTTTTGGAACTAAAGTAGTGGATTGGGCTTGTTCGTAGCAAAAAACGAAGAAAAGGTTCTGGTGGCAAAACTTGTGCTTTGTATGCACCCGACACCTGTTTTCGGAATGGGTGACGTGCGGCAACGGAATTACGCGAAACCACCCCAAACATGAGTTTTGGACCTAAAGTAGTGGATTGGGCATGTTTGTTGCGAAAAACGAAGAAATAGTTCCGGTGGCAAAACTCGTGCTTTGTATGCACCCCGACACCCGTTTTCGGAATGGGTGACGTGCGGCAACGAAATTGCGTGAAACCACCCCAAACATGAGTTTTGGAACTAAAGTAGTGGATTGGGCTTGTTCGTTGCGAAAAACGAAGAAATGGTTCCGATGGCAAAAACTTGTAATTTGTATGCACCCCGACAACCGTTTTCAGAATGGGTGACGTGCGACAACGAAATTGCGCGAAACCACCCCAAACATGAGTTTCAGACCAAAAGTACTGGATTGGGCGTGTTCGTTGCGAAAAACGAAGAAATGGTTCCGGTGGCAATACCCTTGCTTTGTATACAACCTTACACCCGTTTTTGGAATGGGTGACGTGCGGCAACGAAATTGCGTGAAACCACCCCAAACATGAGTTTTGGACCTAAAGTAGTGGATTGGGCATGTTCGTTGCGAAAAATGAAGAAATGGTTCCGGTGGCAAAACTCATGCTTTGTATGCACCCCGACACCCGTTTTCGGAATGGGTGACGTGCGGCAACGAAATTGCACGAAACCACCCCAAACATAAGTTTTGGAACTAAAGTAGAGGATTGGGCTTGTTCATAGCGAAAAACGAAGAAATGGTTCCGGTGGCAAAACTCGTGCTTTGTATGCACCCCGACACCCGTTTTCGGAATGGGTGACGTGCGGCAACGAAATTGCGCGAAACCACCCCAAACATGAGTTTTGGAACTAAAGTAGTGGATTGGGCTTGTTCGTAGCGAAAAACGAAGAAATGGTTCTGGTGGCAAAACTCGTGCTTTGTATGCACCCCGACACCCGTTTTCGGAATGGGTGACGTGCGGCAACGAAATTTAGTGAAACCACCCCAAACATGAGTTTTGGATCTAAAGTAGTGGATTGGCTTGTTCGTTGCGAAAAACGAAGAAATGGTTCCGATGGCAAAAACTTTTGCTTTGTATGCACCCCCCGTTTTCGGAATGGGTGACGTGCGGCAACGAAATTGCGCAAAACCACCCCAACCACGAGTTTTGGACCAAAAGTAGTGGATTGGGCAAGTTCGTTGCGAAAAACGAAGAAATGGTTCCGGTGGCAAAAACTCGTGCTTTTTGTACACCCCGACACGCATTTTCGGAATGGGTGACTTGCGGCAACGAAATTGCGCGAAACCACCCCAACCATGAGTTTTGGACCTAAAGTTGTAGATTGGGCAAGTTCGTTGTGAAAAACGACGAAATGGTTCCGGTGGCAAAAACTCGTGCTTTGTATACAACCCGACACCCGTTTTCGGAATGGGTGACGTGCGGCAACGAAATTGCGCGAAACCACCCTAAACATGAGTTTTGGAACCAAAGTAGTGGATTGGGCATGTTCGTTGCGAAAAACGAAGAAATGGTTACGGTGGCAAAAACTCGTGCTTTGCATACACCCCGACACCCGTTTTCGGAATGGGTGACGTGCGGCAACGAAATTGCGCGAAACCACCCCAAACATGAGTTTTGGAACGAAAGTAGTGGATTGGGCTTGTTCGTAGCGAAAAATGAAGAAATGGTTCTGGTGGCAAAACTCGTGCTTTGTATGCACCCGACACCCGTTTTCGGAATGGGTGACGTGCGGCAACGGAATTACGCGAGACCACCCCAAACATGAGTTTTGGACCTAAAGTAGTGGATTGGGCATGTTTGTTGCGAAAAACGAAGAAATAGTTCCGGTGGCAAAACTCGTGCTTTGTATGCACCCCGACACCCGTTTTCGGAATGGGTGAGGTGCGGCAACGAAATTGCGCGAAACCACCCCAAACATGAGTTTTGGACCTAAAGTAGTGGATTGGCTTGTTCGTAGCGAAAGACGAAGAAATGGTTCCGCTGGCAAAAACTTTTGCTTTGTATGCACCCCCCGTTTTCGGAATGGGTGACGTGCGACAACGAAATTGTGCGAAACCAGCCCAACCATGAGTTTTGGACCAAAAGTAGTGGATTGGGCAAGTTCGTTGCGAAAAACGAAGAAATGGTTCGGTGGCAAAAACTCGTGCTTTGTATACACCCCGACACGCATTTTCGGAATGGGTGACATGCGACAACGAAATTGCGCGAAACCACCCCAACCTTGAGTGTTGGACCTAAAGTTGTAGATTGGGTAAGTTTGTTGCGAAAAACGAAGAAATCGTTTCGGTGGCAAAAACTCGAGCTTTGTATACACCCCGACACCCGTTTTCTGAATGGGTGACGTGCGGCAACAAAATTGCGCGAAACCACCCCAAACATGAGTTTTGGAACTAAAGTAGTGGATTGGGCTTGTTCGTAGCGAAAAATGAAGAAATGGTTCCGGTGGCAAAACTCGTGCTTTGTATGCACCCCGACACCCGTTTTCGGAATGGGTGACGTGCGGCAACGAAATTGCGTGAAACCACCCCAAACATGAGTTTTGGACCTAAAGTAGTGGATTGGGCTTGTTCGTTGCGAAAAACGAGGAAATGGTTCCGATGGCAAAAACTTTTGCTTTGTATGCACCCCGACACCTGTTTTCGGAATGGGTGACGTGCGGCAACGAAATTGCGTGAAACCACCCCAAACATGAGTTTTGGACCTAAAGTACTGGATTGGGCATGTTCGTTGCGAAAAACGAAGAAATGGTTCTGGAGGCAAATACCCGTGCTTTGTATACAACCTTACACCCGTTTTCAGAATGGGTGACGTGCGGCAACGAAATTGCGCGAAACCACCCCAAGCATGAGTTTTGGACCTAAAGTAGTGGATTGGACAAGTTCGTTGCAAAAAACGAAGAAACGGTTCCGGTGGCAAAAACTCGTGCTTTGTATACACCCCGACACCCGTTTTCGGAATGGGTGACATGCGGCAACGAAATTGCGCAAAACCATCCCAACCATGAGTTTTGGACCAAAAGTAGTAGATTGGGCAAGTTCGTTGCGAAAAACGAAGAAATGGTTCCGGTGGCAAAAACTCGTGCTTTGTATACACCCCGACACCCATTTTCGGAATGGGTGACATGCGGCAACGAAATTGCGCGAAACCACCCCAACCATGAGTTTTGGACCTAAAGTTGTAGATTGGGCAAGTTCGTTGCGAAAAACAAAGAAATGGTTCCGGTGGCAAAAACTCGTGCTTTGTATACACCCGACACCCATTTTCGGAATGGGTGACGTGCGACAACGAAATTGCACGAAACCACCCCAAACATGGGTTTTGGAACTAAAGTAGTGGATTGGGCTTGTTCGTAGTGAAAAACGAAGAAATGGATCTGGTGGCAAAACTCGTGCTTTGTATGCACCTGACACCCGTTTTCGGAATGGGTGACGTGCGGCAACGGAATTGCGCGAAACCACCCCAAACATGAGTTTTGGACCTAAAGTAGTGGATTGGGCATGTTTGTTGCGAAAAACGAAGAAATGGATCCGGTGGCAAAACTCGTGCTTTGTATGCATCCCGACACCCGTTTTCGCAATGGGTGACGTGCGGCAACAAAATTGCGCGAAACCACCCCAACACATGAGTTTTGGAACTAAAGTAGTGGATTGGGCTTGTTCGTAGCGAAATACGAAGAAATGGTTCCGCTGGCAAAACTCGTGCTTTGTATGCACCCCGACACCCGTTTTCGGAATGGGTGACGTGCGGCAACGAAATTGCGTGAAACCACCCGAAACATGAGTTTTTGACCTAAAGTAGTGGATTGGGCTTGTTCGTTGCGAAAAACGAAGAAATGGTTCTGATGGCAAAAACTTGTAATTTGTATGCACCCCGACACCTGTTTTCGGAATGGGTGACGTGCGACTTCGAAATTGTGCGAAACCAGCCCAACCATGAGTTTTGGACCAAAAGTAGTGGATTGGGCAAGTTCGTTGCGAAAAACGAAGAAATGGTTCGGTGGCAAAAACTCGTGCTTTGTATACACCCCGACACGCATTTTCGGAATGGGTGACATGCGACAACGAAATTGCGCGAAACCACCCCAACCATGAGTTTTGGACCTAAAGTTGTAGATTGGGTAAGTTCGTTGCGAAAAACGAAGAAATCGTTTCGGTGGCAAAAACTCGAGCTTTGTATACACCCCGACACCCGTTTTCTGAATGGGTGACGTGCGGCAACAAAATTGCGCGAAACCACCCCAAACATGAGTTTTGGAACTAAAGTAGTGGATTGGGCTTGTTCGTAGCAAAAAACGAAGAAATGGTTCTGGTGGCAAAACTCGTGCTTTGTATGCACCCGACACCGTTTTCGGAATGGGTGACGTGCGGCAACGGAATTACGCGAAACCACCCCAAACATGAGTTTTGGACCTAAAGTAGTGGATTGGGCATGTTTGTTGCGAAAAACGAAGAAATGGTTCCGGTGGCAAAACTCGTGCTTTGTATGCACCCCGACACCCGTTTTCGGAATGGGTGAGGTGCGGCAACGAAATTGCGCGAAACCATCCCAAACATGAGTTTTGGAACTAAAGTAGTGGATTGGGCTTGTTCGTAGCGAAAGACGAAGAAATGGTTCCGCTGGCAAAACTCGTGCTTTGTATGCACCCCGACACCCGTTTTCGGAATGGGTGACGAGCGGCAACGAAATTGCGTGAAACCACCCCAAACATGAGTTTATGACCTAAAGTAGTGGATTGGGCTTGTTTGTTGCAAAAAACGAAGAAATGGTTCCGATGGCAAAAACTTGTAATTTGTATGCACCCGAACACCCGTTTTCGGAATGGGTGACGAGCGACAACGAAATTGCGCGAAACCACCCCAAACATGAGTTTTGGACCTAAAGTGATTGGGCGTGTTCGTTGCGAAAAACAAAGAAATGTTTCCGGTGGCAAATACACGTGCTTTGTATACAACCTTACACCCATTTTCAGAATGGGTGACGTGCGGCAACGAAATTACGCAAAACCACCCCAAACATGAGTTTTGGACCTATAGTACTGGATTGGACATGTTCGTTGCGAAAAAACGAAGAAATGGTTTCGGTGGCAAAAACTCGTGCTTTGTATAGCACCACCCGTTTTCGGAATGGGTGACGTGCGGCAAGGAAATTGCGCGAAACCACCCCAAACATGAGTTTTGGACCTAAAGTAGCGGATTGGGCATGTTTGTTGTGAAAAACAAAGAAATATTCCGGTGGCAAAAACTCGTGCTTTGTATGCACCCCGATACCCGTTTTTGGAATGGGTGACGTGTCCCCAACGAAATTGCGCAAAACCACCCCAAACATGAGTTTTGGACCTAAAGTAGTGGATTGGGCATGTTCGTTGCGAAAAACGAAGAAATGGTTCCGGTGGCAAAACTCGTGCTTTGTATGCTCCCCGATACCCGTTTTCGGAATGGGTGACGTGCGGCAACGACATTGCGCGAAACCACCCCAAACATGAGTTTTGGAACTAAAGTAGTGGATTGGGCTTGTTCGTAGCGAAAAACGAAGAAATGGTTCCAGTAGCAAAACTCGTGCTTTGTATGCACCCAGACACCCGTTTTCGGAATAGGTGACGTGCGGCAACGAAATTGCGTGAAACCACCCCAAACATGAGTTTTGGACCTAAAGTAGTGGATTGGGCTTGTTCGTTGCGAAAAACGAGGAAATGGTTCCGATGCCAAAAACTTTTGCTTTGTATGCACCCCGACACCTGTTTTCGGAATGGGTGACGTGCGACAACAAAATTGCGTGAAACAACCCAAACATGAGTTTTAGACCTAAAGTACTGGATTGGCCATGTTCGTTGCGAAAAACGAAGAAATGGTTCCGGTGGCAAATACCCGTGCTTTGTATACAACCTTACACCCGTTTTCAGAATGGGTGACGTGCGGCAACGAAATTGCGCGAAACCACCCCAAGCATGAGTTTTGGACCAAAAGTAGTGGATTGGGCAAGTTCGTTGCGAAAAACGAAGAAACGGTTCCGATGGCAAAAACTCGTGCTTTGTATACACCCCGACACCCGTTTTCGGAATGGGTGACATGCGGCAACGAAATTGCGCGAAACCACCCCAACCATGAGTTTTGGACCAAAAGTAGTGGATTAGGCAAGTTCGTTGCGAAAAACGAAGAAATGGTTCCGATGGCAAAAACTCGTGCTTTGTATGCACCCCGACACCCGTTTTCTCGGGTGACGTGCGGCAACGAAATTACGCGAAACCACCCCAAACATGAGTTTTGGACCTAAAGTAGTGGATTGGGCATGTTCTCTTGCGAAAAACGAAGAAATGGTTCCAGTGGCAAAACTCGTGCTTTGAATGCACCCCGATACCCGTTTTCAGAATGGTTGACGTACGACAATGAAATTGCGCGAAACCACCCCAAACATGAGTTTTAGAACTAAAGTACTGGATTGGGCATGTTCGTTGCGAAAAACGAAGAAATGGTTCCGATGGCAAAAACTTGTGCTTTGTATGCACCCCAACACCCGTTTTCGGAATGGGTGACGTGCGACAATGAAATTGAGCGAAACCACCCCAAACATGAGTTTTGGTCCTAAAGTACTGGATTGGGCATGTTCGTTGCGAAAAACGAAGAAATGGTTCCGATGGCAAAAACTTGTGCTTTGTATGCACCCCAACACCTGTATTCGGAATGGGTGACGTGCGGCAACGAAATTGCGCGAAACCACACCAACCATGAGTTTTGGACCTAAAGTAGTGGATTGGGTAAGTTCGTTGCGAAAAACAAAGAAATGGTTTCGATGGCAAAAACTCGTGCTTTATATGCAGCCCGACACCCGTTTTCTGAATGTGTGACGTGCGACAACGAAATTGCGCGAAACCACCCCAAACATGAGTTTTGGACCTAAAGTACTGGATTGGGCAAGTTTGTTGTGAAAAATGAAGAAATGGTTCCGGTGGCAAAAACTCGTGCTTTGTATGCACCCCGACACCCGTTTTCGGAATGGGTGACGTGCGGCAACGAAATTGCGCGAAACCACCCCAAACATGAGTTTTGGACCTAAAGTAGTGGATTGGGCATGTTCGTTGCGAAAAACGAAGAAATGGTTCCGGTGGCAAAACTCATGCTTTGTATGCACCCGGCATCCGTTTTCGGAATGGGTGACGTACGACAATGAAATTGTGTGAAACCACCCCAAACATGAGTTTTGGACCTAAAGTAGTGGATTGGGCAAGTTCGTTGTGAAAAATGAAAAAATGGTTCAGGTGGCAAAAACTCGTGCTTTGTATGCACCCGACACCCGCTTTCGGAATGGGTGACGTGTGGCAACGAAATTGCGCGAAACCATCCCAAACATGAGTTTTGGACCTAAAGTAGTGGATTGGGCATGTTCGTTGCGAAAAACGAAGAAATGGTTCTGGTGGCAAAAACTCGTGCTTTGTATGCACCCCGACACCCGTTTTCGGAATGGATGACGTGCGGCAACGAAATTGCGCGGAACCACCCCAAACATGAGTTTTGGACCTAAAGTAGTGGATTGGGAATGTTCGTTGTGGAAAACGAAGAAATGGTTCCGGTGGCAAAAACTCGTGCTTTGTATGCACCCCGACACCCGTTTTCGGAATGGATGACGTGCGGCAACGAAATTGCGCGAAACCACCCTAAACATGAGTTGTGGACCTAAAGTAGTTGATTGGGTATGTTCGTTTGGAAAAACAAAGAAATGGTTCCGGTGGCAAAAACTCGTGCTTTGTATGCCACCCGACACCCGTTTTCGGAATGGGTGACGTGCGACAACGAAATTGCGTGAAACCACCCCAAACATGAGTTTTGGACCTAAAGTGGTGGATTGTGCATGTTCGTTGCGAAAAACGAAGAAATGGTTCCGGTGGCAAAAACTTGTGCTTTGTATGCACCCCGTTTTGTTTTAGATCTAGCTTTAGCTACTCTCGAGCACGCGCAAATCTCCTGGATAAATAGAGAGGGGGCGCAGCCCCTAGGGGCGGCCAACCCTAGGTCGTCCATTATGGGCCGCAGTTGGGCTGGTCGTCTATTCTTCTGAGCCTTCGTTCTTTAACAGCATGATGTAGTTCAATTCTCTTGCACGGGCCCGAGTCACTGGACCAGGTGGAAGGGGTGGCGCCTGGACTGGTGAAGATGGCGCCTGGGCTGGAGAAGGTGCTGCTGGTGTAGATGTGCTCGTGTTGGTGTTGATGTCCTCATCATCCTCCCCTTCTTGAACTGAAGTCGTCCTCGACGGCAACTCCTCGTCTTCTCCCGCATACGGTTTCAAATCTGCAACATTAAAACTAGTGGAAACACCAAACTCCGCAGGCAGGTCAAGGATATAAGCATTATCATTAATTTTGGTTAGTATCTTAAAAGGACCAGCAGCACGAGGCATCAATTTAGAACGGCGCAAAGTAGGAAAACGATCCTTTCTCAAATGCAACCAAACCATATCACCAGGTTCAAAAGTAACTAGTTTCCGGCCTTTACTACCAGTAATCTGATATTTAGCATTAGCAGCAGTAATGTTTTGTTGAGTTTGTTCATGGAGATTAATCATTTGTTCAACATGTGCAAGAGCATCTATGTGTGGGGCGTCCGTAGCATCAAGCGAAAACAAAGCAATAGGCGCCCTAGGAATGTAACCATAAACAATTTGAAAAGGGCACATCTTTGTAGAAGAATGGGTTGCATGATTATAAGCAAACTCAACATGAGGCAAGCAATCCTCCCAACGTTTCAAATTTTTGTCTAAAACAGCCCTAAGCATGGTAGACAAAGTTCGATTAACTACCTCAGTTTGACCATCAGTCTGAGGGTGACAAGTGGTGCTAAATAGCAATTTAGTTCCCAATTTATTCCACAGAGATCTCCAAAAATGACTCAAAAACTTAGCATCACGATCCGAGACTATTGTATTGGGAATACCGTGCAAACGAATAATCTCTCTAAAAAACAATTCAGCAACATTGCTAGCATCATCAGTCTTATGACAAGGTATGAAATGAGCCATTTTGGAGAATCGATCAACAACCACAAAAATGCTATCCCTCCCCTTCTTAGTTGATGTAGCTGAGGTGCCCGATCTTTCGGCAAGTAGAGATAATTCCGATTTGGCGGAAGTTGACCCTTGCGATCCGACTACGACGAGCAAGCCCGAGGCGCCAATGCAATCGCTGAACCAACTCCCTGTGGTTACCGACCTTGCTGATGCGAGATCGGCCTGATCATGAAGATCGTTTCCTGTGCGCAATCGAAGAACGAACAAGAAAAAGATGCGAGCAATCTAATCTATTACTCGAGGGTGGAGTTCTGAATACACGAAGACAGCGCAGATTTGCGCGTGTTCGAGAGTAGCTAAAGCTAGATCTAAAACAAAACTCGGAAAATAAAGGAGGCGCAGCTCCTGTATAAATAGAGAGGGGGCGCTGCCCCTAGGGGCGGCCAACCCTAGGTCGTCCATTATGGGCCGCAATTGGGCTGGTCGTCTATTCTTCTGGGCCTTCGTTCTTTAACAACATGATGTAGTTCAATTCTCTTGCACGGGCCCGAGTCACTGGCCCAGGTGGAAGGGGTGGCGCCTGGACTGGGGAAGATGGTGCCTGGGCTGGAGAAGGTGCTGCTGGTGTAGATGTGCTCGTGTTGGTGTTGATGTCCTCATCATCCTCCCCTTCTTGAACTGAAGTCGTCCTCGATGGCAACTCCTCATCTTCTCCCGCATACGGTTTCAAATCTGCAACATTAAAACTAGTGGAAACACCAAACTCCGCAGGCAGGTCAAGGATATAAGCATTATCATTAATCTTGGTTAGTACCTTAAAAGGACCAGCAGCACGAGGCATCAATTTAGAACGGCGCAAAGTAGGAAAACGATCCTTTCTCAAAGGCAACCAAACCATATCACCAGGTTCAAAAGTAACTAGTTTCCGGCCTTTACTACCAGTAATCTGATATTTAGCATTAGCAGCAGCAATGTTTTGTTGAGTTTGTTCATGGAGATTAATCATTTGTTCAACATGTGCAAGAGCATCTATGTGTGGGGCGTCCGTAGCATCAAGCGAAAACAAAGCAATAGGCGCCCTAGGAATGTAACCATAAACAATTTGAAAAGGGCACATCTTTGTAGAAGAATGTGTTGCATGATTATAAGCAAACTCAACATGAGGTAAGCAATCCTCCCAACGTTTCAAATTTTTGTCTAAAACAGCCCTAAGCATGGTAGACAAAGTTCGATTAACTACCTCAGTTTGACCATCAGTCTGAGGGTGACAAGTGGTGCTAAACAGCAATTTAGTTCCTAATTTATTCCACAGAGATCTCCAAAAATGACTCAGAAACTTGGCATCACGATCCGAGACTATTGTATTGGGAATACCGTGCAAACGAATAATCTCTCTAAAAAACAATTCAGCAACATTGCTAGCATCATCAGTCTTATGACAAGGTATGAAATGAGCCATTTTGGAGAATCGATCAACAACCACAAAAATGCTATCCCTCCCCTTCTTAGTTCTAGGCAATCCCAAAACAAAATCCATCGAAATATCAATCCAAGGGGAAGTAGGAACAGGCAAAGGCATATACAAACCATGGTTGTTCAACCGTGACTTAGCTTTCTAACAAGTAGTGCAGCGTGCAACAAGGCGCTCAACGTCAGCGCGCATCCGAGGCCAAAAGAAGTGGGCAGCCAACACCTCATGTGTCTTGTAGACGCCAAAGTGCCCCATGAGACCGCCTCCATGTGCTTCCTGTAACAACAAAAGACGAACCGAGCTAGCTGGAACACACAGCTTGTTAGCGCGAAACAGAAACCCATCCTGTATGTGAAATTTGCCCCATGGTTTCCCATTAATACAATGGCCGAAAGCATCTTTAAAATCAGCATCGTCAACATATTGATCTTTTACAGTGTGCAAACCAAAGATTTTAAAATCTAACTGTGACAGCATGGTATAGCGACGAGACAAAGCATCAGCAATAACATTGTCCTTCCCGTTCTTGTGTTTAATAATGTAAGGAAAAGACTCAATGAATTCTACCCATTTAGCATGACGACGGTTCAGATTTGTTTGGGTACGAATATGTTTTAAAGCCTCATGATCAGAATGAATTATGAACTCACGATGCCAAAGATAGTGCTGCCATGTATGTAAAGTGCGCACTAACGCGTAAAGCTCCTTATCATAAGTAGAATATTTCAGACTAGCACCGCTTAATTTTTCACTAAAATAAGCAACTGGTTTTCCTTCTTGTAATAAAATAGCACCTAGCCCAATACCGCTAGCATCGCATTCAAGCTCAAATACTTTATTAAAATCAGGCAATTGCAATAGGGGAGCTTGGGTTAACTTATCTTTCAAAGTGCTGAACGCTTCCTCCTGCGAATCACTCCAAGCAAACGGCACATCTTTCTTTGTAAGCTCATGTAGAGGCGCTGCAATGGAGCTAAAATCACGAACAAATCTGCGGTAGAAACCGGCAAGTCCAAGAAAGCTCCGAATTTGTGTGACCGTCGTCGGTGTAGGCCACTCCCGAATGGCAGCAATCTTGCTGCTATCCACCTCAATGCCCTGTGGAGTAACAACATAACCAAGAAACGAGACACGTCGTGTGCAAAAGATGCATTTTTCCATGTTAGCGAATAACTGGGCGACACGCAATGCATCAAAAACAGCACTTAAATGTTCCAAATGCTCTTTCTTAGATTTGCTGTAAATAAGGATATCATCGAAATAAACAACCACAAACAATCCTATGAAGGGCCTCAGAACTTCATTCATCACTCGCATAAAAGTGCTGGGAGCATTAGTCAATCCAAACGGCATAACCAACCATTCATATAAACCAAATTTCGTTTTGAAGGCTGTTTTCCATTCATCACCCAGTTTCATTCTAATCTGGTGGTAACCACTACGCAAATCAATCTTAGTGAAAATAATGGCACCACTAAGCTCATCTAGCATATCGTCAAGGCGTGGTATAGGATAGCGATAACGAATAGTGATGTTATTAATAGCACGACAGTCTACACACATACGCCATGACCCATCCTTCTTGGGAACAAGTAACACAGGAACAGAGCAAGGGCTAAGAGACTCACGAATGTATCCTTTGTCAAGCAACGCCTTTACCTGGCGCTGAATCTCCTTCGTCTCATCCGGATTTGTACGGTATGGTGCGCGGTTCGGAAGCTGTGCACCGGGAATGAGGTCGATCTGGTGCTCAATGCCACGAAGCGGTGGGAGACCCGGTGGTAAGTCTTTGGGAAAGACATCAGCGTACTCCTGCAAAAGGTTAGCAACCATAGGGGGAATAGCCAAAGATGGTGCATCATCAAGTGAAATGAGGACACTAGAGCATACAAGTGCATAGCATGGCAAATGAGCACCGTGTAGATCATCAAAATCAGCACGTGTAGCAAGTAAAACAGGAGCCTTCAACTTAATTTCAGAAGGAACAGAGGGCGATGGATCAAGTTGTTTAGCAGTTATAGCAGCTCGGCCAAGATCATCTTTAACAATTTGTTCAGGTGTCATTGGATGTATAATTATTTTCTGACCCTTAAAAATGAAAGAATAATGATTCGAACGACCATGATGCAAGCTATCAGTATCATATTGCCAAGGTCGACCAAGTAACAAAGAGCATGCTTCCATGGGAATAACATCACAATCAACAAAATCAGAATAAGCACCCATGGAGAAAGGAACTCGCACGGAACGCGTGATTTTTATTTTACCACCATCATTAAGCCATTGAATGTGATATGGGTTTGGATGCTTACGAGTGGGTAACGACAACTTTTCGACCAGCATGGTACTCGCCAAATTGTTGCAACTGCCGCTGTCGATAATGATGTGAATTGACCGCTCCTGCACAACACCCTTTGTATGGAACAGAGTGTGTCGCTGATTCTTCTCGGGCAAAGCGACCTGTGTACTGAGAACACGCTGCACAACAAGACTTTCATACCTATCAGCGTCGCCCGGGTTGACATGTACCTCCGCCTTAGCTGCATGGTCAGTGGCAAGTAGTGCATGTTCAATTTCTTCAGAATCACTAGCGGAAGAGTACTCACCATCGTCACGAATGAGTAAAGTGCGCTTGTTTGGGCAGTCCCGAATCACATGGCCAAATCCTCTACAGCGATGACACTGAATATCCCGTGTACGACCTGTGGGTGGGGCAGTGCTGGCTGGTTTGGTCGTCTTCTCGCGTGGAGTAGTGGTGGACGTGGATGGCGCAGGGGGAACTGGTGCTGAGGTGGATGTCGAGCTTCGTCCTGCAAAAGGGTTAGAATATGGCTTCGAGCGGCGTCCCTGCACTTCACGTTCAGCTTTGCAAGCATACTCAAATAAAGTAGTCATATCATAATATTCCTTATAATCAAGTATATCTTGGATTTCGCGGTTTAAACCACCACGAAAACGTGCCATAGCAGCGTCGTTGTCCTCCAATATCCCACAACGAATCATACCTTTTTGTAACTCCTGGAAATAGTCCTCAACAGATTGAGAACCTTGCTGAAAACGCTGCATTTTATTAAGCAAATCACGAGCATAATACGAAGGCACAAATCGATGTCGCATCGCAGCTTTCAACTGATCCCAAGTGGTTGGAATGGTAGTGGGATGTTTTATTTTAAACTCACGCCACCAAATTAAAGCAAAAACAGTAAATTCACTAATACCAGCTTTAACCTAAGAATGTGCAGCAATATCATGGCATGAAAATTTTTGTTCAACCTCTAACTCCCAATCAAGATATGCAGCAGGATCATATTTGCCATTAAAAGGTGGAATTTTAAATTTAATCTTAGAAAATAAGTCATTAGGGGGATGACGAACCACACGGCGTGCACGACCACGGCGATCTCCATCGTCCCACTCAGTGTCACCGCCGTAGTCCTGCTCCATCTTTGTGGTCAACGCATCAAGGCGTGCCAGGATGGTGTCGAGTGTGGTGCAAGTCGCCGTTTGAGCAAGGTCAAGCTGGTTGAAACGCTCGGTCGTCGAAGTGACCGTTGAATCAAGCCGTTCATGCATCGTCCTAATGTCATCAGCAAGTCCATCAACTTGTCCCTTTACTTCCAGCAACTGGGCATCCACCGTGTCATGTGCTCCTGCCATAGTTAGCGCAAACACCAAAACACCAAAAAAAAACGACAAAAACAGGGGTGTACTGCTCACAAGGCGCTCACACTAGTGCTGTTATCAAATTCTTATCCGTTCTTACCAAGCCACAGTGGTGAACTGCAACCAACAGGTGGAACCGGTGAAAGATTGGATGAGCGATTGCCTGGAGAAACAGAAACCTACTCGTCGTAGAAATATGTGGAGTTCTGGGTAGGCTGCACTCAAGTCAAGGATTAGCACGACCAAACAATAATGCAAAGTTGAATTATAGTGCAAAACACGAAACTATATTGCTGGCCACAAGTGCAAAGGACGGATGGAACTAGCAGAATGGCAGTTTCGTAAATATTGTAGTAGCGAGGCCACTAGTAGGAATCACAAATGATTTTGTTTTTCTTTTTTGTATGATTTTTTTGATATTTTTCTCAGCACAAGAAGCAACAAAATAGGAGCTACACGAAGTTTCACCTAAAACAGAGTTCAAATGTGGTCTACAGAAAATCAGGAAGTTCTCTGAAAAGCGTGCGAGAACTTTGACGGATTTTTTTCTTTATTTTCCTGAATTTTTTTGACAATTTTGTCGAACCCAAACAGACCGAAGGTGAGTTTGGCCGGCCTCAGAATGGTGTCAACTAGCTCCTGTAAAAATTTCAGATTTTTCGGACACCCGAGCGAAAAGTTATGCCCGGTTTAAGGAAGGTAGCTCAAGTTATGTTTTCAAACGACCGGGATGAAACAACCGTATCCTATCTCCTTCGTTGTTTTTTTTTTGTTTCTGTTTTTTTTTTTGACGTAACCGAAGGAGAAAAACAAGGAAACGATGTTGACTCGGTTTGTTTTTTTTCTGTTTTTTTCGTAACCGAAGGAGAAAAACAAGGAAACGGTCGTTGACTCGGTTTGTTTTTTCTGTTTTTTTGACGTAACCGAAGGAGAAAAACAAGGAAACGATGTTGACTCGGTTTGTGGCGTGATCAAAGGGGAGATGGTGGCCGCGCTAGGGTTTGAATGGTGGAAGAACACAATGCAACCAGCAACAAATGACGCGAAAGCACACAAATTCAACAATGCAGATTATTGAAAGAAAGTGCGAGGCTCAAAAGGGTGTTGGGATAAGGTCTAACCTGAATTTTTATGTGGTTTGGCCGGCCTCAGAATGGTGTCAACTAGCTCCTGTAAAAATTTCAGATTTTTCGGACACCCGAGCGAAAAGTTATGCCCGGTTTAAGGAAGGTAGCTCAAGTTATGTTTTCAAACGACCGGGATGAAACAACCGTATCCTATCTCCTTCGTTGTTTTTTTTTGTTTCTGTTTTTTTTTTTGACGTAACCGAAGGAGAAAAACAAGGAAACGATGTTGACTCGGTTTTTTTTCTGTTTTTTTTTCGTAACCGAAGGAGAAAAATAAGGAAACAGCCGTTGACTCGGTTTGTTTTTTCTGTTTTTTTTTTGACGTAACCGAAGGAGAAAAACAAGGAAACAATGTTGACTCGGTTTGTGGCGTGATCAAAGGGGAGATGGTGGCGGCGCTAGGATTTGAATGGTGGAAGAACACAATGCAACCAGCAACAAATGACGCGAAAGCACACAAATTCAACAATGCAGATTATTGAAAGAAAGTGCGAGGCTCAAAAGGGTGCTGGGATAAGGTCTAACCTGAATTTTTTATGTGGTTTTGTGGACTGTAGGAAAAAAAACACTCGATAAACTCACCGATCAACCTGGAAATCTGATACCAATTGATGTAGCTGAGGTGCCCGATCTTTCGGCGAGTAGAGATAATTCCGATTTGGCGGAAGTTGACCCTTGCGATCCGACTACGACGAGCAAGCCCGAGGCGCCAATGCAATCGCTGAACCAACTCCTTGTGGTTACCGACCTTGCTGATGCGAGATCGGCCTGATCACGAAGATCGTTTCCTGTGCGCAATCGAAGAACGAACAAGAAAAAGATGCGAGCAATCTAATCTATTACTCGAGGGTGGAGTTCTGAATACACGAAGACAGCGCAGATTTGCGCGTGTTCGAGAGTAGCTAAAGCTAGATCTAAAACAAAACTCGGAAAATAAAGGAGGCGCAGCTCCTGTATAAATAGAGAGGGGGCGCAGCCCCTAGGGGCGGCCAACCCTAGGTCGTCCATTATGGGCCGCAATTGGGCTGGTCGTCTATTCTTCTGGGCCTTCGTTCTTTAACAACATGATGTAGTTCAATTCTCTTGCACGGGCCCGAGTCACTGGCCCAGGTGGAAGGGGTGGCGCCTGGACTGGCGAAGATGGTGCCTGGGCTGGAGAAGGTGCTGCTGGTGTAGATGTGCTCGTGTTGGTGTTGATGTCCTCATCATTAGTTCTAGGCAATCCCAAAACAAAATCCATCGAAATATCAATCCAAGGGGAAGTAGGAACAGGCAAAGGCATATACAAACCATGGTTGTTCAACCGTGACTTAGCTTTCTGACAAGTAGTGCAGCGTGCAACAAGGCGCTCAACATCAGCGCGCATCCGAGGCCAAAAAAAGTGGGCAGCCAACACCTCATGTGTCTTGTAGACGCCAAAGTGCCCCATGAGACCGCCTCCATGTGCTTCCTGTAACAACAAAAGACGAACCGAGCTAGCTGGAACACACAGCTTGTTAGCGCGAAACAGGAACCCATCATGTATGTGAAATTTGCCCCATGGTTTCCCATTAATACAATGGCCGAAAGCATCTTTAAAATCAGCATCATCAACATATTGATCTTTCACAGTGTGCAAACCAAAGATTTTAAAATCTAACTGTGACAGCATGGTATAGCGACGAGACAAAGCATCAGCAATAACATTGTCCTTCCCGTTCTTGTGTTTAATAATGTAAGGAAAGGACTCAATGAATTCTACCCATTTAGCATGACGACGGTTCAGATTTGTTTGGGTACGAATATGTTTTAAAGCCTCATGATCAGAATGGATTATAAACTCACGATGCCAAAGATAGTGCTGCCATGTATGCAAAGTGCGCACTAAAGCGTAAAGCTCCTTATCATAAGTAGAATATTTCAGACTAGCACCGCTTAATTTTTCACTAAAATAAGCAACTGGTTTTCCTTCTTGTAACAAAACAGCACCTAGCCCAATACCACTAGCATCGCATTCAAGCTCAAACACTTTATTAAAATCAGGCAATTGCAATAGGGGAGCTTGGGTTAACTTATCTTTCAAAGTGTTGAACGCTTCCTCCTGGGAATCACTCCAAGCAAATGGCACATCTTTCTTTGTAAGCTCATGTAGAGGCGCTGCAATGGAGCTAAAATCACGAACAAATCTGCGGTAGAAACCAGCAAGTCCAAGAAAGCTCCGAATTTGTGTGACCGTCGTCGGTGTAGGCCACTCCCGAATGGCAGCAATCTTGCTGCTATCCACCTCAATGCCCTGTGGAGTAACAACATAACCAAGAAACGAGACACGTCGTGTACAAAAGATGCATTTTTCCATGTTAGCAAATAACTGGGCAGCACGCAATGCATCAAAAACAGCACTTAAATGTTCCAAATGCTCTTTCTTAGATTTGCTGTAAATAAGAATATCATCAAAATAAACAACCACAAACAATCCTATGAAGGGCCTTAGAACTTCATTCATCACTCGCATAAAAGTGCTGGGAGCATTAGTCAATCCAAACGGCATAACCAACCATTCATATAAACCAAATTTCGTTTTAAAAGCCGTTTTCCATTCATCACCCAGTTTCATTCTAATCTGGTGGTAACCACTACGCAAATCAATCTTAGTGAAAATAATGGCACCACTAAGCTCATCTAGCATATCATCAAGGCGTGGTATAGGATATCGATAACGAATAGTGATGTTATTAATAGCACGACAGTCTACACACATACGCCATGACCCATCTTTCTTGGGAACAAGTAACACAGGAACAGAGCAAGGGCTAAGAGACTCACGTATGTATCCCTTGTCAAGCAACGCCTGTACCTGGCGCTGAATCTCCTTCGTCTCATCCGGATTTGTACGGTACGGTGCGCGGTTCGGAAGCTGTGCACCGGGAATGAGGTCGATCTGGTGCTCAATGCCACGAAGTGGTGGGAGACCCGGTGGTAAGTCTTTGGGAAAAACATCAGCGTACTCCTGCAAAAGGTTAGCAACCATAGGGGGAATAGCCAAAGATGGTGCATCATCAAGTGAAATGAGGACACTAGAGCATATAAGTGCATAGCATGGCAAATGAGCACCGTGTAGATCATCAAAATCAGCACGTGTAGCAAGTAAAACAGGAGCCTTCAACTTGATTTCAGAAGGAACAGAGGGCGATGGATCAAGTTGTTTAGCAGTTATAGCAGCTCGGGCAAGATCATCTTTAACAATTTGTTCAGGTGTCATTGGATGTATAATTATTTTCTGACCCTTAAAAATGAAAGAATAATGATTCGAACGACCATGATGCAAGCTATCAGTATCATATTGCCAAGGTCGACCAAGTAACAAAGAGCATGCTTCCATGGGAATAACATCACAATCAACAAAATCAGAATAAGCACCCATGGAGAAAGGAACGCGCACGGAACGTGTGATTTTTATTTTACCACCATCATTAAGCCATTGAATGTGATATGGGTTTGGATGCTTACGAGTGGGTAACGATAACTTTTCGACCAGCATGGTACTCGCCAAGTTGTTGCAACTGCCGCTGTCGATAATGATGCGAATTGACCGCTCCTGCACAACACCCTTTGTATGGAACAGAGTGTGTCGCTGATTCTTCTCGGGCAAAGCGACCTGTGTACTGAGAACACGCTGCACAACAAGACTTTCATACCTATCAGCGTCGCCCGGGTTGACATGTACCTCCGCCTTAGCTGTATGGTTAGTGGCAAGTAGTGCATGTTCAATTTCTTCAGAATCACTAGCGGAAGAGTACTCACCATCGTCACGAATGAGCAAAGTGCGCTTGTTTGGGCAGTCCCGAATCACATGGCCAAATCCTCTACTGCGATGACACTGAATATCCCGTGTACGACCTGTGGGTGGGGCAGTGCTGGCTGGTTTGGTTGTCTTCTCGCGTGGAGTAGTGGTGAATGTGGATGGCACAGGGGGAACTGGTGCTGAGGTGGATGTCGAGCTTCGTCCTGCAAAAGGGTTAGAATATGGCTTCGAGCGGCGTCCCGGCACTTCACGTTCAGCTTTGCAAGCATATTCAAATAAAGTAGTCATATCATAATATTACTTATAATCAAGTATATCTTGGATTTCGCGGTTTAAACCACCACGAAAACGTGCCATAGCAGCGTCGTTGTCCTCTAATATCCCACAACGAATCATAACTTTTTGTAACTCCTGGAAATAGTCCTCAACAGATTGAGAACCTTGCTGAAAACGCTGCATTTTATTAAGCAAATCACGAGCATAATACGAAGGCACAAATCGATGTCGCATCGCAGCTTTCAACTGATCCCAAGTGGTTGGAATGGTAGTGGGATGTTTTATTTTAAACTCACGCCACCAAATTAAAGCAAAATCAGTAAATTCACTAATAGCAGCTTTAACCTGAGAATGTGCAGCAATATCATGGCATGAAAATTTTTGTTCAATCTCTAACTCCCAATCAAGATATGCAGCAGGATCATATTTGCCATTAAAAGGTGGAATTTTAAATTTAATCTTAGAAAATAAGTCATTAGGGGGATGACGAACCACACGGCGTGCACGACCACGGCGATCTCCATCTTCCCACTCAGTGTCACCGCCGTAGTCCTGCTCCATCTTTGTGGTCAACGCATCAAGGCGTGCCAGGATGGTGTCGAGTGTGGTGCGAGTCGCCGTTTGAGCAAGGTCAAGCTGGTTGAAACGCTCGGTCGTCGAAGTGACCGTTAAATCAAGCCGTTCATGCATCGTCCTAATGTCATCAGCAAGTCCATCAACTTGTCCCCTTATTTCCAGCAACTGGGCATCCACCGTGTCGTGTGCTCCTGCTATAGTTAGCGCAAACACCAAAACACCAAAAGAAGAAAAAAAAACAACGACCAAAAACAGGGGTGTACTGCTCACAAGGCGCTCACACTAGTGCTGTTATCAAATTCTTATCCGTTCTTACCAAGCCACAGTGGTGAACTGCAACCAACAGGTGGAACCGGTGAAAGATTGGATGAGCGATTGCCTGGAGAAACAGAAACCTGCTCGTCGTAGAAATATGTGGAGTTGTGGGTAGGCTGCACTCAAGTCAATGATTAGCACAATCAAACAATAATGCAAAGTTGAATTATAGTGCAGAACACGAAACTATATTGCTGGCCACAAGTGCAAAAGACGGATGGAACTAGCAGAATGGCAGTACCGTAAATATTGTACTAGCGAGGCCACTAGTAGGAATCACAAGTGATTTTGTTTTTCTTTTTTGTATGATTTTTTTGAAATTTTTCTCAGCACAAGAAGCAACAAAATAGGAGTTACACGAAGTTTCACCAAAAACAGAGTTCAGATGTGGTCCACAGAAAATGAGGAAGTTCTCTGAAAAGTGTGCGAGAACTTTGACGAATTTTTTTCTTTATCTTCCTGAATTTTTTTGACAATTTTGTCGAAACCCAAACAGACCGAAGGTGAGTTTGGCCGGCCTCAGAATGGTGTCAACAAGCTCCTGTAAAAATTTCAGATTTTTTGGACACCCGAGCGAAAAGTTATGCCCGGTTTAAGGAAGGTACCTCAAGTTATGTATTCAAACGACCGGGATGAAACAACCGTATCCTTTCTCCTTCGTTGTTTTTTTGTTTCTGTTTTTTTTGACGTAACCGAAGGAGAAAAACAAGGAAACGATGTTGACTCGGTTTGTTTTTTTTCTGTTTTTTTTCGTAACCGAAGGAGAAAAACAAGGAAACGATCGTTGACTCGGTTTGTTTTTTCTGTTTTTTTTGACGTAACCGAAGGAGAAAAACAAGGAAACGATGTTGACTCGGTTTGTGGCGTGATCAAAGGGGAGATGGTGGCCGCGCTAGGGTTTGAATGGTGGAAGAACACAATGCAACCAGCAACAAATGACGCGAAAGCACACAAATTCAACAATGCAGATTATTGAAAGAAAGTGCGAGGCTCAAAAGGGTGTTGGGATAAGGTCTAACCTGAATTTTTATGTGGTTTTGTGGACTGTAGGAAAAAAACACTCGATAAACTCACCGATCAACCTGGAAATCTGATACCAATTGATGTAGCTGAGGTGCCCGATCTTTCGGCGAGTAGAGATAATTCCGATTTGGCGGAAGATGACCCTTGCGATCCGACTACGACGAGCAAGCCCGAGGCGCCAATGCAATCGCTGAACCAACTCCCTGTGGTTACCGACCTTGCTGATGCGAGATCGGCCTGATCACGAAGATCGTTTCCTGTGCGCAATCGAAGAACGAACAAGAAAAAGATGCGAGCAATCTAATCTATTACTCGAGGGTGGAGTTCTGAATACACGAAGACAGCGCAGATTTGCGCGTGCTCGAGAGTAGCTAAAGCTAGATCTAAAACAAAACTCAAGAAATAAAGGAGGCGCAGCTCCTGGATAAATAGAGAGGGGGCGCAGCCCCTAGGGGCGGCCAACCCTAGGTCGTCCATTATGGGCCGCAGTTGGGCTGGTCGTCTATTCTTCCGGGCCTTCGTTCTTTAACAGCATGATGTAGTTCAATTCTCTTGCACGGGCCCGAGTCACTGGACCAGGTGGAAGGGGTGGCACCTGGACTGGTGAAGATGGCGCCTAGGCTGGAGAAGGTGCTGCTGGTGTAGATGTGCTCGTGTTGGTGTTGATGTCCTCATCAAATCCACTGCTTTAGGTCCAAAACTCATGTTTGGGGTGGTTTCACGCAATTTCGTTGCCGCACGTCACCCATTCCGAAAACGGGTGTCGGGGTGTATACAAAGCACGACTTTTTGCCACCGTATCCATTTCTTCGTTTTTCGCAACGAACATGCCCAATTTACTACTTTAGATCCAAAACTCATGTTTGGGGTGGTTTCGTGCAATTTCGTTGCCGCACGTCATCCATTCTGAAAACGGGTGTCGTGAGCATATAAAGCACGAGTTTTTGCCACCGAAACCGTTTCTTCGTTTTTCGCAACGAACATGCCCAATCCACTACTTTAGGTCCAAAGCTGATGTTTGGGGTGGTTTCGCACAATTTCGTTGCAGCACGTCACCCATTCCGAAAACGGGTGTCGTGTTGCATACAAAGGACGAGTTTTTGTCACCGAAACCATTTCTTCATTTTTCGCAACTAACATGCCCAATCCACTACTTTAGTTCCAAAACTCATGTTTGGGGTGATTTCACGCAATTTCGATGCCGCACGTCACCCATTCCGAAAACGAGTGTCGGGTGCATACAAAGCACGAGTTTTTGCCACCTGAACCATTTCTTCGTTTTTCGCAACGAACATGCCCAATCCACTACTTTAGTTCCAAAACTCATGTTTGGGGTGGTTTCGCGCAATTTCGTTGCCGCACGTCACCCATTCCGAAAACGGGTGTCCGGTGTATGCAAAGCACGAGTTTCTGCCACCGGAACCATTTCTTCGTTTTTCGCAACGAACATGCCCAATCCACTACTTTAGTTCCAAAACTCATGTTTGGGGTGGTTTCGCGCAATATCGTTGCCGCACGTCACCCATTCCGAAAACGGGTGTCGGGTGCATACAAAGCACGAGTTTTTGCCACCGGAACCATTTCTTCGTTTTTCGCAACGAACATGCCCAATCCACTATTTTAGTTTCAAAACTCATGTTTGGGGTGGTTTCGCGCAATTTCGTTGTCGCACGTCACCCATTTCGAAATTAGTGTTGGAGTGCATACAAAGCACGAGTTTTGCCACCGGAACTATTTCTTCGTTTTTCGCAACGAACATGCCCAATCCACTGCTTTAGGTCCAAAACTCATGTTTGGGGTGGTTTCACGCAATTTCGTTGCCGCACGTCACCCATTCCGAAAACGGGTGTCGGGGTGTATACAAAGCACGACTTTTTGCCACCGTAACCATTTCTTCGTTTTTCGCAACGAACATGCCCAATTTACTACTTTAGGTCCAAAACTCATGTTTGGGGTGGTTTCGCGCAATTTCGTTGCCGCACGTCATCCATTCCGAAAACGGGTGTCGGGAGCATACAAAGCACGAGTTTTTGCCACCGAAACCGTTTCTTCGTTTTTCGCAACGAACATGCCCAATCCACTACTTTAGGTCCAAAGCTGATGTTTGGGGTGGTTTCGCACAATTTCGTTGCAGCACGTCACCCATTCCGAAAACGGGTGTCGTGTTGCATACAAAGGACGAGTTTTTGTCACCAAAACCATTTCTTGAATTTTCGCAACTAACATGCCCAATCCACTACTTTAGTTCCAAAACTCATGTTTGGGGTGGTTTCACGCAATTTCGTTGCCGCACGTCACCCATTCCGAAAACGGGTGTCGGGTGCATACAAAGCACGAGTTTTTGCCACCTGAACCATTTCTTCGTTTTTCGCAACGAACATGCCCAATCCACTACTTTAGTTCCAAAACTCATGTTTGGGGTGGTTTCGCGCAATTTCGTTGCCGCACGTCACCCATTCCGAAAACGGGGTGTCCGGTGTATGCAAAGCACGAGTTTCTGCCACCGGAACCATTTCTTCGTTTTTCGCAACGAACATGCCCAATCCACTACTTTAGGTCCAAAACACATGTTTGGGGTGGTTTCGCGCAATTTCGTTGCAGCACGTCACCCATTCCGAAAACGGGTGTCGTGTTGCATACAAAGCACGAGTTTTTGCCACCGAAACCATTTCTTCATTTTTCACAACGAACATGCCCAATCCACTACTTTAGTTCCAAAACTCATATTTGGGGTGGTTTCGCGCAATTTCGTTGCCGCACGTCACCCATTCCGAAAACGGGTGTCGGGTGCATACAAAGCACGAGTTTTTGCCACCGGAACCATTTCTTTGTTTTTCGCAACGAACATGCCCAATCCACTACTTTAGTTCCAAAACTCATGTTTGGGGTGGTTTCGCGCAATTTCGTTGCCGCACGTCACCCATTTCGAAAACGAGTGTCGGAGTGCATACAAAGCACGAGTTTTGCCACCGGAACTATTTCTTCGTTTTTCGCAACGAACATGCCCAATCCACTGCTTTAGGTCCAAAACTCATGTTTGGGGTGGTTTCACGCAATTTCGTTGTCGCACTTCACCCATTCCGAAAACGGGTGTCGGGGTGTATACAAAGCACGGGTTTTTGCCACCGTAACCATTTCTTCGTTTTTCGCAACGAACATGCCCAATCCACTACTTTAGTTCCAAAACTCATGTTTGGGGTGGTTTCGCGCAATTTCGTTGCCGCACGTCACGCAATCCGAAAACCGGTGTCGTGGTTCATACAATGCACGAGTTTTTGCCACCGGAAACATTTCTTCGTTTTTCGTAACTAACTTGCCCAATCCACTACTTTAGGTCCAAAACTCATGTTTGGGTGGCTTCGCGCAATTTCGTTGCCGCACGTCACCCATTTCGAAAACGGGTGTCGGGGGGTGCCTACAAAGCACGTGTTTTGCCACCGGAACTATTTTTTCGTTTTTCGCAACGACCATGCCCAATCTACTTCTTTAGGTCCAAAACTCATGTTTGGGGTGGTTTCGCGCAATTTCGTTGCCGCACGTCACTCATTCCGAAAACGGGTGTCGGGGTGTATACAAAGCACGAGTTTTTGCCACCGTAACCATTTCTTCGTTTTTCGCAACGAACATGCCCAATCCACTACTTTAGGTCCAAAACACATGTTTGGGGTGGTTTCGCGCAATTTCGTTGTCGCACGTCATCCATTCCGAAAACGGGTGTCGGGTGCAAACAAAGCACGAGTTTTTGCCACCGGAACCATTTCTTCGTTTTTCGCAACGAACATGCCCAATCCACTACATTAGGTCCAAAACTCTTGTTTGGGGTGGTTTCGCACAATTTCGTTGCAGCACATCACCCATTCCGAAAACGGGTGTCGTGTTGCATACAAAGCACGAGTTTTTGCCACCGAAACCATTTCTTCATTTTTCGCAACGAACATGCCCAATCCACTACTTTAGTTCCAAAACTCATGTTTGGCGTGGTTTCGCGCAATTTCGTTGCAGCACGTCACCCATTCCGGAAACGGGTGTCGGGTGCATACAAAGCACGAGTTTTTGCGACCGGAACCATTTCTTCGTTTTTCGCAACGAACATGCCCAATCCACTACTTTAGTTCCAAAACTCATGTTTGGGGTGGTTTCGCGCAATTTCGTTGCCGCACGTCACCCATTCCGAAAACGGGTGTCCGGTGTATGCAAAGCACGAGTTTCTGCCACCGGAACCATTTCTTCGTTTTTCGCAACGAACATGCCCAATCCACTACTTTAGTTCCAAAACTCATGTTTGGGGTGGTTTCGTGCAATTTCGTTGTCGCACGTCACCCATTCCGAAAACGGGTGTCGGGTGCATACAAAGCACGAGTTTTTGCTACCGGAACCATTTCTTCGTTTTTCGCAACGAACATGCCGGATCCACTACTTTAGTTCCAAAACTCATGTTTGGGGTGGTTTCGCGCAATTTCATTGCCGCACGTCACCCATTTCGAAAACGAGTGTCGGAGTGCATACAAAGCACGAGTTTTGCCACCGGAACTATTTCTTCGTTTTTCGCAACGAACATGCCCAATCTACTGCTTTAGGTCCAAAACTCATGTTTGGGGTGGTTTCACACAATTTCGTTGCCGCACGTCACCCATTCCGAAAACGGGTGTCGGGGTGTATGATGAAGACATCCACACTACTGATGCATCTATACCAATACAAGTACCAATTTCTGGTCCCATTACTCGCGCTCGTGCTCGTCAACTCAACCATCAGGTGATTACACTCTTGAGTTCATGTCCATCATATTTAGACCATGGAGACCCGTGCACTCTTGTTTTGCTTAGGAATCAGGGAGAAGACCGAAAGGGAAAAGGATTTGAACATGCTGGATTCGGACTGCAGAAGAACACCAACTTGTGACGGTCACCACGGTCAGATGCGGGCTCGGATTGGAATGTTCAAGCACAACATGGAAAGCTTATCAAGTCTACTTTCATATGGATCCGGAATTATAGTCATATCTGTTCTGAGGCCTCCGTAATCATTGTTTTCTTACCGAGACATTTCCTGCCTTTTCTGCCCATGGTGCTGCGTCACCCTATTTTGGCCCAATGGGTCGTGTATCAAGTTAGGTCCATTAGGGACGCATCCTAGGGTTGCAGCACGACCCCAATACCCTTGTGGTCGTCCTCCCATGTTTATAAACCCCCTAGCCGCCACCAAGAACAGCGGGTTTTGTTTAGATCAAGTTTAGCTCTCGCTACTTGCTTGCAAGCGCGCGTGCTAGTTCAGCCGCCCGTCTTCTTCTTCGGAACCCCACCATATTGGAGTTTGATTTTTAAACCTACATTTAGATCTGGTAATTCAGTACTTGTTCTACTTGTTCTTGCTACTTCTTCGATTGCTTGCAGGACGAGTGCCCTAGTGGCCAGGGTGTCACGCTCCACAAGATCGTGACAGCCATAGGAGGTGGTGTATCGGTTGCTAAGGCGCAGCATCTTTGGAAGGCTGTAGTCGGGCCGTGAACGTCGTCTCCTCCCCCAATCGAGTTATTCCACACCCTCTCATCGAAAGATCGGTCAATCACCCAACGGGTGCACATCAGTTGGTAATCAGAGCAAGGTTTATCGGTGAGAGATTTACTTTTCTTCGCTGTTTTCTTATCTCCTATAGTCCAGAAAAAGCCAACAAATAGTAGATTAGTTTTACCGCAATCCTATAAACCATTGAGCATTTACTAGTACTACTTAGTTAGGGTTTGTTGAGTTTTTGGTTGCATCGGTTGTGTCGAGTTGCTGGTCTTAGTTTATTCCTTTAGAGTTTTGAGTTCTACCATGTTTTGGTCACCACGAGATCCACCATCACCATAAACATCTCTGGTTCGTTTTTGCCACCACGGATACATCTCTTGTCCGATTTGGAAGTTTAAATACAATCTGGAAAGCTTATCTTATCTTCTTTCCAACGGATCTGACCTTGTCTCCAAAACTCGTGCTTTGTATACACCCCGACACCCGTTTTCGGAATGGGTGACGTGCGGCAACGAAATTGCGCGAAACCACCCCAAACATGAGTTTTGGACCTAAAGCAGTGGATTGGGCATGTTCGTTGCGAAAAACGAAGAAATGGTTCCGGTGGCAAAACTCTTGCTTTGTATGCACTCCAACACTAATTTCGAAATGGGTGACGTGCGGCAACGAATTGGCGCGAAACCACCCCAAACATGAGTTTTGGAACTAAAATAGTGGATTGGGCATGTTCGTTGATGAGGACATCAACACCAACACGAGCACATCTACACCAGCAGCACCTTCTCCAGCCCAGGCACCATCTTCCCCAGTCCAGGCGCCACCCCTTCCACCTGGGCCAGTGACTCGGGCCCGTGCAAGAGAATTGAACTACATCATGTTGTTAAAGAACGAAGGCCCGGAAGAATAGACGACCAGCCCAATTGCGTCCCATAATGGACGTCCTAGGGTTGGCCGCCCCTAGGGGCTGCGCCCCCTCTCTATTTATACAGGAGCTGCGCCTCCTTTATTTTCCGAGTTTTGTTTTAGATCTAGCTTTAGCTACTCTCGAACACGCGCAAATCTGCGCTGTCTTCGTGTATTCAGAACTCCACCCTCGAGTAATAGATTAGATTGCTCGCATCTTTTTCTTGTTCGTTCTTCGATTGCGCACAGGAAACGATCTTCGTGATCAGGCCGATCTCGCATCAGCAAGGTCGGTAACCACAGGGAGTTGGTTCAGCGATTGCATTGGCGCCTCGGGCTTGCTCGTCGTAGTCGGATCGCAAGGGTCATCTTCCGCCAAATCGAAATTATCTCCTCTCGCCGAAAGATCGGGCACCTCAGCTACATCAATTGGTATCAGATTTCCAGGTTGATCGGTGAGTTTATCGAGTGTTTTTTTTTCCTACAGTCCACAAAACCACATAAAAATTCAGGTTAGACCTTATCCCAGCACCCTTTTGAGCCTCGCACTTTCTTTCAATAATCTGCATTCTTGAATTTGTGTGCTTTCGCGTCATTTGTTGCTGGTTGCATTGTGTTCTTCCACCATTCAAACCCTAGCGCCGCCACCATCTTCCCTTTGATCACGCCACAAACCGAGTCAACATTGTTTCCTTGTTTTTCTCCTTCGGTTACGTCAAAAAAAAAACAGAAAAAACAAACCGAGTCAACGGCCGTTTCCTTGTTTTTCTCCTTCGGTTATGAAAAAAAAACAGAAAAAAAAACAAACCGAGTCAACATTGTTTCCTTGTTTTTCTCCTTCGGTTACGTCAAAAAAACAGAAACAAAAAACAACGAAGGAGAAAGGATACGGTTGTTTCATCCCAGTCGTTTGAAAACATAACTTGAGGTACCTTCCTTAAACCGGGCATAACTTTTCGCTCGATTGTCCAAAAAATCTGAAATTTTTACAGGAGCTAGTTGACACCATTCTGAGGCCGGCCAAACTCACCTTCGGTCTGTTTGGGTTCGACAAAATTGTCAAAAAAATTCAGGAAGATAAAGAAAAAATCCGTCAAAGTTCTCGCACGCTTTTCAGAGAACTTCCTGATTTTCTGTAGACCACATTTGAACTCTGTTTTAGGTGAAACTTCGTCTAGCTCCTATTTTGTTGCTTCTTGTGCTGAGAAAAATATAAAAAAAATCATACAAAAAAGAAAAACAAAATCACTTGTGATTCCTACTAGTGGCCTCACTAGTACAATATTTACGGTACTGCCATTCTGCTAGTTCCATCTGTCCTTTGCACTTGTGGCCAGCAATATAGTTTCGTGTTCTGCACTATAATTCAACTTTGCATTATTGTTTGGTCGTGCTAATCCTTGACTTGAGTGCAGCCTACCCAGAACTCCACATATTTCTACGACGAGAAGGTTTCTGTTTCTCCAGGCAATCGCTCATCCAATCTTTCACCAGTTCCACCTGTTGGTTGCAGTTCACCACTGTGGCTTGGTAAGAACGGATAAGAATTTGATAACAGCACTAGTGTGAGCGCCTTGTGAGCAGTACACCCCTGTTTTTGTCGTTGGTTTTTTTTGGTGTTTTGGTGTTTGCGCTAACTATGGCAGGAGCACATGACACGGTGGATGCCCAGTTGCTAGAAGTAAGGCGACAAGTTGATGGACTTGCTGATGACATTAGGACGATGCATGAACGGCTTGATTCAACGGTCACTTCGACGACCGAGCGTTTCAACCAGCTTGACCTTGCTCAAACGGCGACTTGCACCACACTCGACACCATCCTGGCACGCCTTGATGCGTTGACCACAAAGATGGAGCAGGACTACGGCGGTGACACTGAGTGGGACGATGGAGATCGCCGTGGTCGTGCACGCCGTGTGGTTCGTCATCCCCCTAATGACTTATTTTCTAAGATTAAATTTAAAATTCCACCTTTTAATGGCAAATATGATCCTGCTGCATATCTTGATTGGGAGTTAGAGGTTGAACAAAAATTTTCATGCCATGATATTGCTGCACATTCTCAGGTTAAAGCTGCTATTAGTGAATTTACTGATTTTGCTTTAATTTGGTGGCGTGAGTTTAAAATAAAACATCCCACTACCATTCCAACCACTTGGGATCAGTTGAAAGCTGCGATGCGACATCGATTTGTGCCTTCGTATTATGCTCGTGATTTGCTTAATAAAATGCAGCGTTTTCAGCAAGGTTCTCAATCTGTTGAGGACTATTTCCAGGAGTTACAAAAAGGTATGATTCGTTGTGGGATATTGGAGGACAACGACGCTGCTATGGCACGTTTTTGTGGTGGTTTAAACCGTGAAATCCAAGATATACTTGATTATAAGGAATATTATGATATGACTACTTTATTTGAATATGCTTGCAAAGCTGAACGTGAAGTGCAGGGACGCCGCTCGAAGCCATATTCTAACCCTTTTGCAGGACGAAGCTCGACATCCACCTCAGCACCAGTTCCCCCTGCGCCATCCACGTCCACCACTACTCCACGCGAGAAGACGACCAAACCAGCCAGCACTGCCCCACCCACAGGTCGTACACGGGATATTCAGTGTCATCGCTGTAGAGGATTTGGCCATGTGATTCGGGACTGCCCAAACAAGCGCACTTTGCTCATTCGTGACGATGGTGAGTACTCTTCCGCTAGTGATTCTGAAGAAATTGAACATGCACTACTTGCCACTGACCATGCAGCTAAGGCGGAGGTACATGTCAACCCGGGCGACGCTGATAGGTATGAAAGTCTTGTTGTGCAGCGTGTTCTCAGTACACAGGTCGCTTTGCCCGAGAAGAATCAGCGACACACTCTGTTCCATACAAAGGGTGTTGTGCAGGAGCGGTCAATTCGCATCATTATCGACAGCGGCAGTTGCAACAATTTGGCGAGTACCATGCTGGTCGAAAAGTTGTCGTTACCCACTCGTAAGCATCCAAACCCATATCACATTCAATGGCTTAATGATGGTGGTAAAATAAAAATCACGCGTTCCGTGCGTGTTCCTTTCTCCATGGGTGCTTATTCTGATTTTGTTGATTGTGATGTTATTCCCATGGAAGCATGCTCTTTGTTACTTGGTCGACCTTGACAATATGATACTGATAGCTTGCATCATGGTCGTTCGAATCATTATTCTTTCATTTTTAAGGGTCAGAAAATAATTATAAATCCAATGACACCTGAACAAATTGTTAAAGATGATCTTGCCCGAGCTACTATAACTGCTAAACAACTTGATCCATCGCCCTCTGTTCCTTCTGAAATTAAGTTGAAGGCTCCTGTTTTACTTGCTACACGTGCTGATTTTGATGATCTACACGGTGCTCATTTGCCATGCTATGCACTTGTATGCTCTAGTGTCCTCATTTCACTTGATGATGCACCATCTTTGGCTATTCCCCCTATGGTTGCTAACCTTTTGCAGGAGTACGCTGATGTCTTTCCCAAAGACTTACCACCGGGTCTCCCACCGCTTCGTGGCATTGAGCACTAGATCGACCTCATTCCCGGCGCACAGCTTCCGAACCGCGCACCATACCGTACAAATCCGGATGAGACGAAGGAGATTCAGCGCCAGGTACAGGCGTTCCTTGACAAAGGATACATTCGTGAGTCTCTTAGCCCTTGCTCTGTTCCTGTGTTACTTGTTCCCAAGAAAGATGGGTCATGGCGTATGTGTGTAGACTGTCGTGCTATTAATAACATCACTATTCGTTATCGCTATCCTATACCACGCCTTGATGATATGCTAGATGAGCTTAGTGGTGCCATTATTTTCACTAAGATTGATTTGCGTAGTGGTTACCACCAGATTAGAATGAAACTGGGTGATGAATGGAAAACAGCCTTCAAAACGAAATTTGGTTTATATGAATGGTTGGTTATGCCGTTTGGATTGACTAATGCTCCCAGCACTTTTATGCGAGTGATGAATGAAGTTCTGAGGCCCTTCATAGGATTGTTTGTGGTTGTTTATTTCGATGATATCCTTATTTACAGCAAATCTAAGAAAGAGCATTTGGAACATTTAAGTGCTGTTTTTGATGCATTGCGTGCCGCCCAGTTATTCGCTAACATGGAAAAATGCATCTTTTGCACATGACGTGTCTCGTTTCTTGGTTATGTTGTTACTCCACAGGGCATTGAGGTGGATAGCAGCAAGATTGCTGCCATTCAGGAGTGGCCTACACCGACGACGGTCACACAAATTCGGAGCTTTCTTGGACTTGCCGGTTTCTACCGCAGATTTGTTCGTAATTTTAGCTCCATTGCAGCGCCTCTACATGAGCTTACAAAGAAAGATGTGCCGTTTGCTTGGAGTGATTCGCAGGAGGAAGCGTTCAGCACTTTGAAAGATAAGTTAACCCAAGCTCCCCTATTGCAATTGCCTGATTTTAATAAAGTATTTGAGCTTGAATGCGATGCTAGCGGTATTGGGCTAGGTGCTGTTTTGTTACAAGAAGGAAAACCAGTTGCTTATTTTAGTGAAAAATTAAGCGGTGCTAGTCTGAAATATTCTACTTATGATAAGGAGCTTTACGCGTTAGTGCGCACTTTACATACATGGCAGCACTATCTTTGGCATCGTGAGTTCATAATTCATTCTGATCATGAGGCTTTAAAACATATTCGTACCCAAACAACTCTGAACCGTCGTCATGCTAAATGGGTAGAATTCATTGAGTCTTTTCCTTACATTATTAAACACAAGAACGGGAAGGACAATGATGAGGACATCAACACCAACACGAGCACATCTACACCAGCAGCACCTTCTCCAGCCCAGGCGCCATCTTCACCAGTCCAGACGCCACCCCTTCCACCTGGGCCAGTGACTCGGGCCCGTGCAAGAGAATTGAACTACATCATGCTGTTAAAGAACGAAGGCCCGGAAGAATAGACGACCAGCCCAACTGCGGCCCATAATGGACGACCTAGGGTTGGCCGCCCCTAGGGGCTGCGCCCCCTCTCTATTTATCCAGGAGCTGCGCCTCCTTTATTTCTTGAGTTTTGTTTTAGATCTAGCTTTAGCTACTCTCGAGCACGCGCAAATCTGCGCTGTCTTCGTGTATTCAGAACTCCACCCTCGAGTAATAGATTAGATTGCTCGCATCTTTTTCTTGTTCGTTCTTCGATTGCGCACAGGAAACGATCTTCGTGATCAGGCCGATCTCGCATCAGCAAGGTCGGTAACCACAGGGAGTTGGTTCAGCGATTGCATTGGCGCCTCGGGCTTGCTCGTCGTAGTCGGATCGCAAGGGTCAACTTCCGCCAAATCGGAATTATCTCTACTCGCCGAAAGATCGGGCACCTCAGCTACATCAATTGGTATCAGATTTCCAGGTTGATCGGTGAGTTTATCGAGTGTTTTTTTTCCTACAGTCCACAAAACCACATAAAAATTCAGGTTAGACCTTATCCCAGCACCCTTTTGAGCCTCGCACTTTCTTTCAATAATCTGCATTGTTGAATTTGTGTGCTTTCGCGTCATTTGTTGCTGGTTGCATTGTGTTCTTCCACCATTCAAATCCTAGCGCCGCCACCATCTCCCCTTTGATCACGCCACAAACCGAGTCAACATTGTTTCCTTGTTTTTCTCCTTCGGTTACGTCAAAAAAAAACAGAAAAAACAAACCGAGTCAACGGTCGTTTCCTTGTTTTTCTCCTTCGGTTACGAAAAAAAAAACAGAAAAAAAAACCGAGTCAACATCGTTTCCTTGTTTTTCTCCTTCGGTTACGTCAAAAAAAACAGAAACAAAAAAAACAACGAAGGAGATAGGATACGGTTGTTTCATCCCGGTCGTTTGAAAACATAACCTGAGCTACCTTCCTTAAACCGGGCATAACTTTTCGCTCGGGTGTCCGAAAAATCTGAAATTTTTACAGGAGCTAGTTGACACCATTCTGAGCCCGGCCAAACTGACCTATGGTCTGTTTGGGTTTCGACAAAATTGTCAAAAAAATTCAGGAAGATAAAGAAAAAAATTCATCAAAGTTCTCGCACGCTTTTCAGAGAACTTCCTCATTTTCTGTAGACCACATCTGAACTCTGTTCTAGGTGAAACTTCGTGTAGCTCCTATTTTGTTGCTTCTTGTGCTGAGAAAAATATCAAAAAATTCATACAAAAAAGAAAAACAAAATCACTTGTGATTCCTACTAGTGGCCTCGCTAGTACAATATTTACGGTGCTGCCATTCTGCTAGTTCCATCCGTCCTTTGCACTTGTGGCCAGCAATATAGTTTCGTGTTTTGCACTATAATTCAACTTTGCATTATTGTTTGGTCGTGCTAATCCTTGACTTGAGTGCAGCCTACCCAGAACTCCACATATTTCTACGACGAGTAGGTTTTCTGTTTCTCCAGGCAATCGCTCATCCAATCTTTCACCGGTTCCACCTGTTGGTTGCAGTTCACCACTGTGGCTTGGTAAGAACGGATAAGAATTTGATAACAGCACTAGTGTAAGCGCCTTGTGAGCAGTACACCCCTGTTTTTGTCGTTTTTTTTTGGTGTTTTGGTGTTTGCGCTAACTATGGCAGGAGCACATGACACGGTGGATGCCCAGTTGCTGGAAGTAAAGGGACAAGTTGATGGACTTGCTGATGACATTAGGACGATGCATGAACGGCTTGATTCAACGGTCACTTCGACGACCGAGCGTTTCAACCAGCTTGACCTTGCTCAAACGGCGACTCGCACCACACTCGACACCATCCTGGCACGCCTTGATGCGTTGACCACAAAGATGGAGCAGGACTACGGCGGTGACACTGAGTGGGAAGATGGAGATCGCCGTGGTCGTGCACGCCGTGTGGTTCGTCATCCCCCTAATGACTTATTTTCTAAGATTAAATTTAAAATTCCACCTTTTAATGGCAAATATGATCCTGCTGCATATCTTGATTGGGAGTTAGAGGTTGAACAAAAATTTTCATGCCATGATATTGCTGCACATTCTCAGGTTAAAGCTGCTATTAGTGAATTTACTGATTTTGCTTTAATTTGGTGGCGTGAGTTTAAAATAAAACATCCCACTACCATTCCAACCACTTGGGATCAGTTGAAAGCTGCGATGCGACATCGATTTGTGCCTTCGTATTATGCTCGTGATTTGCTTAATAAAATGCAGCGTTTTCAGCAAGGTTCTCAATCTGTTGAGGACTATTTGAAGGAGTTACAAAAAGGTATGATTCGTTGTGGGATATTAGAGGACAACGACGCTGCTATGACACGTTTTCGTGGTGGTTTAAACCGTGAAATCCAAGATATACTTGATTATAAGGAATATTATGATATGACTACTTTATTTGAATATGCTTGCAAAGCTGAACGTGAAGTGCAGGGACGCCGCTCGAAGCCATATTCTAACCCTTTTGCAGGACGAAGCTCGACATCCACCTCAGCACCAGTTCCCCCTGCGCCATCCACATCCACCACTACTCCACGCGAGAAGACAACCAAACCAGCCAGCACTGCCCCACCCACAGGTCGTACACGGGATATTCAGTGTCATCGCTGTAGAGGATTTGGCCATGTGATTCGGGACTGCCCAAACAAGCGCACTTTGCTCATTCGTGACGATGGTGAGTACTCTTCCGCTAGTGATTCTGAAGAAATTGAACATGCACTACTTGCCACTGACCATGCAGCTAAGGCGGAGGTACATGTCAACCCGGGCGACGCTGATAGGTATGAAAGTCTTGTTGTGCAGCGTGTTCTCAGTACACAGGTCGCTTTGCCCGAGAAGAATCAGCGACACACTCTGTTCCATACAAAGGGTGTTGTGCAGGAGCGGTCAATTCGCATCATTATCGACAGCGGCAGTTGCAACAACTTGGCGAGTACCATGCTGGTCGAAAAGTTATCGTTACCCACTCGTAAGCATCCAAACCCATATCACATTCAATGGCTTAATGATGGTGGTAAAATAAAAATCACACGTTCCGTGCGCGTTCCTTTCTCCATGGGTGCTTATTCTGATTTTGTTGATTGTGATGTTATTCCCATGGAAGCATGCTCTTTGTTACTTGGTCGACCTTGGCAATATGATACTGATAGCTTGCATCATGGTCGTTCGAATCATTATTCTTTCATTTTTAAGGGTCAGAAAATAATTATACATCCAATGACACCTGAACAAATTGTTAAAGATGATCTTGCCCGAGCTGCTATAACTGCTAAACAACTTGATCCATCGCCCTCTGTTCCTTCTGAAATCAAGTTGAAGGCTCCTGTTTTACTTGCTACACGTGCTGATTTTGATGATCTACACGGTGCTCATTTGCCATGCTATGCACTTATATGCTCTAGTGTCCTCATTTCACTTGATGATGCACCATCTTTGGCTATTCCCCCTATGGTTGCTAACCTTTTGCAGGAGTACGCTGATGTTTTTCCCAAAGACTTACCACCGGGTCTCCCACCACTTCGTGGCATTGAGCACCAGATCGACCTCATTCCCGGCGCACAGCTTCCGAACCGCGCACCGTACCGTACAAATCCGGATGAGACGAAGGAGATTCAGCGCCAGGTACAGGCGTTGCTTGACAAGGGATACATTCGTGAGTCTCTTAGCCCTTGCTCTGTTCCTGTGTTACTTGTTCCCAAGAAAGATGGGTCATGGCGTATGTGTGTAGACTGTCGTGCTATTAATAACATCACTATTCGTTATCGATATCCTATACCACGCCTTGATGATATGCTAGATGAGCTTAGTGGTGCCATTATTTTCACTAAGATTGATTTGCGTAGTGGTTACCACCAGATTAGAATGAAACTGGGTGATGAATGGAAAACGGCTTTTAAAACGAAATTTGGCTTATATGAATGGTTGGTTATGCCGTTTGGATTGACTAATGCTCCCAGCACTTTTATGCGAGTGATGAATGAAGTTCTAAGGCCCTTCATAGGATTGTTTGTGGTTGTTTATTTTGATGATATTCTTATTTACAGCAAATCTAAGAAAGAGCATTTGGAATATTTAAGTGCTGTTTTTGATGCATTGCGTGCTGCCCAGTTATTTGCTAACATGGAAAAATGCATCTTTTGTACACGACGTGTCTCGTTTCTTGGTTATGTTGTTACTCCACAGGGCATTGAGGTGGATAGCAGCAAGATTGCTGCCATTCGGGAGTGGCCTACACCGACGACGGTCACACAAATTCGGAGCTTTCTTGGACTTGCTGGTTTCTACCGCAGATTTGTTCGTGATTTTAGCTCCATTGCAGCGCCTCTACATGAGCTTACAAAGAAAGATGTGCCATTTGCTTGGAGTGATTCCCAGGAGGAAGCGTTCAACACTTTGAAAGATAAGTTAACCCAAGCTCCCCTATTGCAATTGCCTGATTTTAATAAATTGTTTGAGCTTGAATGCGATGCTAGCGGTATTGGGCTAGGTGCTGTTTTGTTACAAGAAGGAAAACCAGTTGCTTATTTTAGTGAAAAATTAAGCGGTGCTAGTCTGAAATATTCTACTTATGATAAGGAGCTTTACGCTTTAGTGCGCACTTTGCATACATGGCAGCACTATCTTTGGCATCGTGAGTTTATAATCCATTCTGATCATGAGGCTTTAAAACATATTCGTACCCAAACAAATCTGAACCGTCGTCATGCTAAATGGGTAGAATTCATTGAGTCCTTTCCTTACATTATTAAACACAAGAACGGGAAGGACAATGTTATTGCTGATGCTTTGTCTCGTCGCTATACCATGCTGTCACAGTTAGATTTTAAAATCTTTGGTTTGCACACTGTGAAAGATCAATATGTTGATGATGCTGATTTTAAAGATGCTTTCGGCCATTGTATTAATGGGAAACCATGGGGCAAATTTCACATACAGGATGGGTTCCTGTTTCGCGCTAACAAGCTGTGTGTTCCAGCTAGCTCGGTTCGTCTTTTGTTGTTACAGGAAGCACATGGAGGCGGTCTCATGGGGCACTTTGGCGTCTACAAGACACATGAGGTGTTGGCTGCCCACTTTTTTTGGCCTCGGATGCGCGCTGATGTTGAGCGCCTTGTTGCACGCTGCACTACTTGTCAGAAAGCTAAGTCACGGTTGAACAACCATGGTTTGTATATGCCTTTGCCTGTTCCTACTTCCCCTTGGATTGATATTTCGATGGATTTTGTTTTGGGATTGCCTAGAACTAAGAAGGGGAGGGATAGCATTTTTGTGGTTGTTGATCGATTCTCCAAAATGGCTCATTTCATACCTTGTCATAAGACTGATGATGCTAGCAATGTTGCTGAATTGTTTTTTAGAGAGATTATTCGTTTGCACGGTATTCCCAATACAATAGTCTCAGATCGTGTTGCTAAGTTTTTGAGTCATTTTTGGAGATCTCTGTGGAATAAATTGGGAACTAAATTGCTATTTAGCACCACTTGTCACCCTCAGACTGATGGTCAAACTGAGGTAGTTAATCGAACTTTGTCTACCATGCTTAGGGCTGTTTTAGACAAAAATTTGAAACGTTGGGAGGATTGCTTGCCTCATGTTGAGTTTGCTTATAATCATGCAACCCATTCTTCTACAAAGATGTGCCCTTTTCAAATTGTTTATGGTTACATTCCTAGGGCGCCTATTGCTTTGTTTTCGCTTGATGCTGCGGACGCCCCACACATAGATGCTCTTGCACATGTTGAACAAATGATTAATCTCCATGAACAAACTCAACAAAACATTGCTGCTGCTAATGCTAAATATCAGATTACTGGTAGTAAAGGCCGGAAACTAGTTACTTTTGAACCTGGTGATATGGTTTGGTTGCATTTGAGAAAGGATCGTTTTCCTACTTTGCGCCGTTCTAAATTGATGCCTCGTGCTGCTGGTCCTTTTAAGATACTAACCAAAATTAATGATAATGCTTATACCCTTGACCTGCCTGCGGAGTTTGGTGTTTCCACTAGTTTTAATGTTGCAGATTTGAAACCGTATGCGGGAGAAGACGAGGAGTTGGCGTCGAGGACGACTTCAGTTCAAGAAGGGGAGGATGATGAGGACATCAACACCAACACGAGCACATCTACACCAGCAGCACCTTCTCCAGCCCAGGCGCCATCTTCACCAGTCCAGACGCCACCCCTTCCACCTGGGCCAGTGACTCGGGCCCGTGCAAGAGAATTGAACTACATCATGCTGTTAAAGAACGAAGGCCCGGAAGAATAGACGACCAACCCAACTGCGGCCCATAATGGACGACCTAGGGTTGGCCGCCCCTAGGAGCTGCGCCTCCTTTATTTCTTGAGTTTTGTTTTAGATCTAGCTTTAGCTACTCTCGAGCACGCGCAAATCTGCGCTGTCTTCGTGTATTCAGAACTCCACCCTCGAGTAATAGATTAGATTGCTCGCATCTTTTTCTTGTTCGTTCTTCGATTGCGCACAGGAAACGATCTTCGTGATCAGGCCGATCTCGCATCAGCAAGGTCGGTAACCACAGGGAGTTGGTTCAGCGATTGCATTGGCGCCTCGGGCTTGCTCGTCGTAGTCGGATCGCAAGGGTCAACTTCCGCCAAATCGGAATTATCTCTACTCGCCGAAAGATCGGGCACCTCAGCTACATCAGACAATGTTATTGCTGATGCTTTGTCTCGTCGCTATACCATGCTGTCACAGTTAGATTTTAAAATCTTTGGTTTGCACACTGTAAAAGATCAATATGTTGACGATGCTGATTTTAAAGATGCTTTCGGCCATTGTATTAATGGGAAACCATGGGGCAAATTTCACATACAGGATGGGTTCCTGTTTCGCGCTAACAAGCTGTGTGTTCCAGCTAGCTCGGTTCGTCTTTTTTTGTTACAGGAAGCACATGGAGGCGGTCTCATGGGGCACTTTGGCGTCTATAAGACACATAAGGTGTTGGCTGCCCACTTCTTTTGGCCTCGGATGCGCGCTGATGTTGAGCGCCTTGTTGCACGCTGCACTACTTGTCAGAAAGCTAAGTCACGGTTGAACAACCATGGTTTGTATATGCCTTTGCCTGTTCCTACTTCCCCTTGGATTGATATTTCGATGGATTTTGTTTTGGGATTGCCTAGAACTAAGAAGGGGAGGGATAGCATTTTTGTGGTTGTTGATCGATTCTCCAAAATGGCTCATTTCATACCTTGTCATAAGACTGATGATGCTAGCAATGTTGCTGAATTGTTTTTTAGAGAGATTATTCGTTTGCACGGTATTCCCAATACAATAGTCTCGGATCGTGATGCCAAGTTTCTGAGTCATTTTTGGAGATCTCTGTGGAATAAATTAGGAACTAAATTGCTGTTTAGCACCACTTGTCACCCTCAGACTGATGGTCAAACTGAGGTAGTTAATCGAACTTTGTCTACCATGCTTAGGGCTGTTTTAGACAAAAATTTGAAACGTTGGGAGGATTGCTTACCTCATGTTGAGTTTGCTTATAATCATGCAACACATTCTTCTACAAAGATGTGCCCTTTTCAAATTGTTTATGGTTACATTCCTAGGGCGCCTATTGCTTTGTTTTCGCTTGATGCTACGGACGCCCCACACATAGATGCTCTTGCACATGTTGAACAAATGATTAATCTCCATGAACAAACTCAACAAAACATTGCTGCTGCTAATGCTAAATATCAGATTACTGGTAGTAAAGGCCGGAAACTAGTTACTTTTGAACCTGGTGATATGGTTTGGTTGCATTTGAGAAAGGATCGATTTCCTACTTTGCGCCGTTCTAAATTGATGCCTCGTGCTGCTGGTCCTTTTAAGGTACTAACCAAGATTAATGATAATGCTTATATCCTTGACCTGCCTGCGGAGTTTGGTGTTTCCACTAGTTTTAATGTTGCAGATTTGAAACCTTATGCGGGAGAAGATGAGGAGTTGCCGTCGAGGACGACTTCAGTTCAAGAAGGGGAGGATGATGAGGACATCAACACCAACACGAGCACATCTACACCAGCAGCACCTTCTCCAGCCCAGGCACCATCTTCCCCAGTCCAGGCGCCACCCCTTCCACCTGGGCCAGTGACTCGGGCCCGTGCAAGAGAATTGAACTACATCATGTTGTTAAAGAACGAAGGCCCGGAAGAATAGACGACCAGCCCAATTGCGTCCCATAATGGACGTCCTAGGGTTGGCCGCCCCTAGGGGCTGCGCCCCCTCTCTATTTATACAGGAGCTGCGCCTCCTTTATTTTCCGAGTTTTGTTTTAGATCTAGCTTTAGCTACTCTCGAACACGCGCAAATCTGCGCTGTCTTCGTGTATTCAGAACTCCACCCTCGAGTAATAGATTAGATTGCTCGCATCTTTTTCTTGTTCGTTCTTCGATTGCGCATAGGAAACGATCTTCGTGATCAGGCCGATCTCGCATCAGCAAGGTCGGTAACCACAGGGAGTTGGTTCAGCGATTGCATTGGCGCCTCGGGCTTGCTCGTCGTAGTCGGATCGCAAGGGTCATCTTCCGCCAAATCAAAATTATCTCCTCTCGCCGAAAGATCGGGCACCTCAGCTACATCATTCGTTGCGAAACACGAAGAAATGGTTCCGGTGGCAAAAACTCGTGCTTTGTATGCACTCCAACACTAATTTCGAAATGGGTGACGTGCGGCGACGAAATTGCGCGAAACCACCCCAAACATGAGTTTTGGAACTAAAATAGTGGATTGGGCATGTTCGTTGCGAAAAACGAAGAAATGGTTCCGGTGGCAAAAACTCGTGCTTTGTATGCACCCGACACCCGTTTTCGGAATGGGTGACGTGCGGCAACGAAATTGCGCGAAACCACCCCAAACATGAGTTTTGGAACTAAAGCAGTGGATTGAGCATGTTCGTTGCGAAAAACGAAGAAATAGTTCCGGTGGCAAAACTCGTGCTTTGTATGCACTCCGACACTCGTTTTCGAAATGGGTGACGTGTGGCAACGAAATTGCGCAAAACCACCCCAAACATGAGTTTTGGAACTAAAGTAGTGGATCGGGCATGTTCGTTGCGAAAAACGAAGAAATGGTTCCGCTGGCAAAAACTCGTGCTTTGTATGCACCCGACACCCGTTTTCGGAATGGGTGACGTGCGGCAACGAAATTGCGCGAAACCACCTCAAACATGAGTTTTGGACCTTATGCAGTGGATTGGGCATGTTCGTTGCGAAAAACGAAGAAATAGTTCCGGTGGCAAAACTCTTGCTTTGTATGCACTCCAACACTAATTTCGAAATGGGTGACGTGCGGCAACGAAATTGTGCGAAACCACCCCAAACATGAGTTTTGGAACTAAAATAGTGGATTGGGCATGTTCGTTGCGAAACACGAAGAAATGGTTCCGGTGGCAAAAACTCGTGCTTTGTATGCACTCCAACACTAATTTCGAAATGGGTGACGTGCGGCGACGAAATTGCGCGAAACCACCCCAAACATGAGTTTTGGAACTAAAATAGTGGATTGGGCATGTTCGTTGCGAAAAACGAAGAAATGGTTCCGGTGGCAAAAGCTCGTGCTTTGTATGCACCCGACACCCGTTTTCGGAATGGGTGACGTGCGGCAACGAAATTGCGCGAAACCTCCCCAAACATGAGTTTTGGAACTAAAGCAGTGGATTGAGCATGTTCGTTGCGAAAAACGAAGAAATAGTTCCGGTGGCAAAACTCGTGCTTTGTATGCACTCCGACACTCGTTTTCGAAATGGGTGACGTGCGGCAACGAAATTGCGCAAAACCACCCCAAACATGAGTTTTGGAACTAAAGTAGTGGATCGGGCATGTTCGTTGCGAAAAACGAAGAAATGGTTCCGCTGGCAAAAACTCGTGCTTTGTATGCTCCCGACACCCATTTTCGGAATGGGTGACATGCGGCAACGAAATTGCGCGAAACCACCCCAAGGGCATGTTCGTTGTGAAAAATGAAGAAATGGTTTCGGTGGCAAAAACTCGTGCTTTGTATGCAACACGACACCCGTTTTCGGAATGGGTGATGTGCTGCAACGAAATTGCGCGAAACCACCCCAAACATGAGTTTTGGAACTAAAATAGTGGATTGGGCATGTTCGTTGCGAAAAACGAAGAAATGGTTCCGGTGGCAAAAACTCGTGCTTTGTATGCACCCGACACCCGTTTTCGGAATGGGTGACGTGCGGCAACGAAATTGCGCGAAACCACCCCAAACATGAGTTTTGGAACTAAAGTAGTGGATTGGGCATGTTCGTTGCGAAAAACGAAGAAATGGTTACGGTGGCAAAAACTCGTGCTTTGTATACACCCCGACACCCGTTTTCGGAATGGGTGACGTGCGGCAACGAAATTGCGTGAAACCACCCCAAACATGAGTTTTGGACCTAAAGCAGTGGATTGGGTATGTTCGTTGCGAAAAACGAAGAAATAGTTCCGGTGGCAAAACTCGTGCTTTGTATGCACTCCGACACTCGTTTTCGAAATGGGTGACGTGCGGTAACGAAATTGCGCGAAACCACCCCAAACATGAGTTTTGGAACTAAAGTAGTGGATCGGGCATGTTCGTTGCGAAAAACGAAGAAATGGTTCCGGTGGCAAAAACTCATGCTTTGTATGCAACCGACACCCGTTTTCGGAATGGGTGACGTGCGACAACGAAATTGCGCGAAACCACCCCAAACATGAGTTTTGGAACTAAAGTAGTGGATTGGGCATGTTCGTTGTGAAAAATGAAGAAATGGTTTCGGTGGCAAAAACTCGTGCTTTGTATGCAACACGACACCCGTTTTCGGAATGGGTGACGTGCTACAACGAAATTGCGCGAAACCACCCCAAACACGAGTTTTGGACCTAAAGTAGTGGATTGGGCATATTCGTTGCGAAAAACGAAAAAATGGTTCCGGTGGCAGAAACTCGTGCTTTGCATACACCGGACACCCGTTTTCGGAATGGGTGACGTGCGGCAACGAAATTGCGCGAAACCACCCCAAACATGAGTTTTGGAACTAAAGTAGTGGATTGGGCATGTTCGTTGCGAAAAACGAAGAAATGGTTCCGGTCGCAAAAACACGTGCTTTGTATGCACCCGACACCCGTTTTCGGAATGGGTGACGTGCTGCAACGAAATTGCGCGAAACCACCCCAAACATGAGTTTCGGAACTAAAGTAGTGGATTGGGCATGTTCGTTGCGAAAAATGAAGAAATGGTTTCGGTGGCAAAAACTCGTGCTTTGTATGCAACACGACACCCGTTTTCGGAATGGGTGATGTGCTGCAACGAAATTGTGCGAAACCACCCCAAACAAGAGTTTTGGACCTAAAGTAGTGGATTGGGCATGTTCGTTGCGAAAAACGAAGAAATGGTTCCGGTGGCAAAAACTCGTGCTTTGTATGCACCCGACACCCGTTTTCAGAATGGATGACGTGCGGCAACGAAATTGCGCGAAACCACCCCAAACATGAGATTTGGACCTAAAGTAGTGGATTGGGCATGTTCGTTGCGAAAAATGAAGAAATGGTTACGGTGGCAAAAACTCGTGCTTTGTATACACCCTGACACCCGTTTTCGGAATGAGAGACGTGCGGCAACGAAATTGCGCGAAACCACCCCAAACATGAGTTTTGGACCTAAAGCAGTAGATTGGGCATGGTCGTTGCGAAAAACGAAGAAATAGTTCCGGTGGCAAAACACGTGCTTTGTAGGCACCCCCCGACACCCGTTTTCGAAATGGGTGACGTGCGGCAACGAAATTGCGCGAAACCACCCAAACATGAGTTTTGGACCTAAAGTAGTGGATTGGGCAAGTTAGTTGCGAAAAACGAAGAAATGTTTCCGGTGGCAAAAACTCGTGCATTGTATGAACCACGACACCGGTTTTCGGAATGGGTGACGTGCGGGAACGAAATTGCGCGAAACCACCCCAAACATGAGTTTTGGAACTAAAGTAGTGGATTGGGCATGTTCGTTGCGAAAAACGAAGAAATGGTTCTGGTGGCAAAAATTCGTGCTTTGTATGCACCCGACACCCGTTTTCGGAATGGGTGACGTGCGGCAACGAAATTGCGTGAAACCACCTCAAATATGAGTTTTGGAACTAAAGTAGTGGATTGGGCATGTTAGTTGCGAAAAATGAAGAAATGGTTTCGGTGACAAAAACTCGTCCTTTGTATGCAACACGACACCCGTTTTCGGAATGGGTGACGTGCTGCAACGAAATTGTGCGAAACCACCCCAAACATCAGCTTTGGACCTAAAGTAGTGGATTGGGCATGTTCGTTGCGAAAAACGAAGAAACGGTTTCGGTGGCAAAAACTCGTGCTTTGTATGCTCCCGACACCCGTTTTCGGAATGGATGACGTGCGGCAACGAAATTGCGCGCAACCACCCCAAACATGAGTTTTGGACCTAAAGTAGTAAATTGGGCATGTTCGTTGCGAAAAATGAAGAAATGGTTACGGTGGCAAAAAGTCGTGCTTTGTATACACCCCGACACCCGTTTTCGGAATGGGTGGCGTGCGGCAACGAAATTGCGCGAAACCACCCCAAACATGAGTTTTGGACCTAAAGCAGTGGATTGGGCATGTTTGTTGCGAAAAACGAAGAAATAGTTTGATGAGGACATCAACACCAACACGAGCACATCTACACCAGCAGCACCTTCTCCAGCCCAGGCGCCACCCCTTCCACCTGGGCCAGTGACTCGGGCCCGTGCAAGAGAATTGAACTACATCATGTTGTTAAAGAACGAAGGCCCAGAAGAATAGACGACCAGCCCAATTGCGGCCCATAATGGACGACCTAGGGTTGGCCGCCCCTAGGGGCTGCGCCCCCTCTCTATTTATACAGGAGCTGCGCCTCCTTTATTTTCCGAGTTTTGTCTTAGATCTAGCTTTAGCTACTCTCGAGCACGCGCAAATCTGCGCTGTCTTCGTGTATTCAGAACTCCACCCTCGAGTAATAGATTAGATTGCTCGCATCTTTTTCTTGTTCGTTCTTCGATTGCGCACAGGAAACGATCTTCGTGATCAGGCCGATCTCGCATCAGCAAGGTCGGTAACCACAGGGAGTTGGTTCAGCGATTGCATTGGCGCCTCGGGCTTGCTCGTCGTAGTCGGATCGCAAGGGTCATCTTCCACCAAATCGAAATTATCTCTACTCGCCGAAAGATCGGGCACCTCAACTACATCAATTGGTATCAGATTTCCAGGTTGATCGGTGAGTTTATCGAGTGTTTTTTTTTCCTACAGTCCACAAAACCACATAAAAATTCAGGTTAGACCTTATCCCAGCACCCTTTTGAGCCTCGCACTTTCTTTCAATAATCTGCATTGTTGAATTTGTGTGCTTTCGCGTCATTTGTTGCTGGTTGCATTGTGTTCTTCCACCATTCAAATCCTAGCGCCGCCACCATCTCCCCTTTGATCACGCCACAAACCGAGTCAACATTGTTTCCTTGTTTTTCTCCTTCGGTTACGTCAAAAAAAAAACAGAAAAAACAAACCGAGTCAACGGTCGTTTCCTTGTTTTTCTCCTTCGGTTACGAAAAAAAAACACAAAAAAAAACCGAGTCAACATCGTTTCCTTGTTTTTCTCCTTCGGTTACGTAAAAAAAAAACAGAAACAAAAAAAAACAACGAAGGAGATAGGATACGGTTGTTTCATCCCGGTCGTTTGAAAACATAACCTGAGCTACCTTCCTTAAACCGGGCATAACTTTTCGCTCGGGTGTCCGAAAAATCTGAAATTTTTACAGGAGCTAGTTGACACGATTCTGAGGCCGGCCAAACTCACCTACGGTCTGTTTGGGTTTCGACAAAATTGTCAAAAAAAATTCAGGAAGATAAAGAAAAAAATTCATCAAAGTTCTCGCACGCTTTTCAGAGAACTTCCTCATTTTCTGTAGACCACATCTGAACTCTGTTCTAGGTGAAACTTCGTGTAACCCATATTTTGTTGCTTCTTGTGCTGAGAAAAATATCAAAAAATTCATACAAAAAAGAAAAACAAAATCACTTGTGATTCCTACTAGTGGCCTCGCTAGTACAATATTTACGGTACTGCCATTCTGCTAGTTCCATCCGTCCTTTGCACTTGTGGCCAGCAATATAGTTTCGTGTTTTGCACTATAATTCAACTTTGCATTATTGTTTGGTCGTGCTAATCCTTGACTTGAGTGCAGCCTACCCAGAACTCCACATATTTCTACGACGAGTAGGTTTCTGTTTCTCCAGGCAATCGCTCATCCAATCTTTCACCGGTTCCACCTGTTGGTTGCAGTTCACCACTGTGGCTTGGTAAGAACGGATAAGAATTTGATAACAGCACTAGTGTAAGCGCCTTGTGAGCAGTACACCCCTGTTTTTGTCGTTTTTTTTGGTGTTTTGGTGTTTGCGCTAACTATGGCAGGAGCACATGACACGGTGGATGCCCAGTTGCTGGAAGTAAAGGGACAAGTTGATGGACTTGCTGATGACATTAGGACGATGCATGAACGGCTTGATTCAACGGTCACTTCGACGACCGAGCGTTTCAACCAGCTTGACCTTGCTCAAACGGCGACTCGCACCACACTCGACACCATCCTGGCACGCCTTGATGCGTTGACCACAAAGATGGAGCAGGACTACGGCGGTGACACTGAGTGGGAAGATGGAGATCGCCGTGGTCGTGCACGCCATGTGGTTCGTCATCCCCCTAATGACTTATTTTCTAAGATTAAATTTAAAATTCCACCTTTTAATGGCAAATATGATCCTGCTGCATATCTTGATTGGGAATTAGAGGTTGAACAAAAATTTTCATGCCATGATATTGCTGCACATTCTCAGGTTAAAGCTGCTATTAGTGAATTTACTGATTTTGCTTTAATTTGGTGGCGTGAGTTTAAAATAAAACATCCCACTACTATTCCAACCACTTGGGATCAGTTGAAAGCTGCGATGCGACATCGATTTGTGCCTTCGTATTATGCTCGTGATTTGCTTAATAAAATGCAGCGTTTTCAGCAAGGTTCTCAATCTGTTGAGGACTATTTCCAGGAGTTACAAAAAGGTATGATTCGTTGTGGCATATTAGAGGACAACGACGCTGCTATGGCACGTTTTCGTGGTGGTTTAAACCGCGAAATCCAAGATATACTTGATTATAAGGAATATTACGATATGACTACTTTATTTGAATATGCTTGCAAAGCTGAACGTGAAGTGCAGGGACGCCGCTCGAAGCCATATTCTAACCTCTTTGCAGGACGAAGCTCGACATCCACCTCAGCACCAGTTCCCCCTGCGCCATCCACGTCCACCACTACTCCACGCGAGAAGACGACCAAACCAGCCAGCACTGCCCCACCCACAGGTCGTACACGAGATATTCAGTGTCATCGCTGTAGAGGATTTGGCCATGTGATTCGGGACTGCCCAAACAAGCGCACTTTGCTCATTCGTGACGATGGTGAGTACTCTTCCGCTAGTGATTCTGAAGAAATTGAACATGCACTACTTGCCACTGACCATGCAGCTAAGGCGGAGGTACATGTCAACCCGGACGACGCTGATAGGTATGAAAGTCTTGTTGTGCAGCGTGTTCTCAGTACACAGGTCGCTTTGCCCGAGAAGAATCAGCGACACACTCTGTTCCATACAAAGGGTGTTGTGCAGGAGCGGTCAATTCGCATCATTATCGACAGCGGCAGTTGCAACAATTTGGCGAGTACCAAGCTGGTCGAAAAGTTATCGTTACCCACTCGTAAGCATCCAAACCCATATCACATTCAATGGCTTAATGATGGTGGTAAAATAAAAATCACACGTTCCGTGCGCGTTCCTTTCTCCATGGGTGCTTATTCTGATTTTGTTGATTGTGATGTTATTCCCATGGAAGCATGCTCTTTGTTACTTGGTCGACCTTGGCAATATGATACTGATAGCTTGCATCATGGTCGTTCGAATCATTATTCTTTCATTTTTAAGGGTCAGAAAATAATTATACATCCAATGACACCTGAACAAATTGTTAAAGATGATCTTGCCCGAGCTGCTATAACTGCTAAACAACTTGATCCATCGCCCTCTGTTCCTTCTGAAATCAAGTTGAAGGCTCCTGTTTTACTTGCTACACGTGCTGATTATGATGATCTACACGGTGCTCATTTGCCATGCTATGCACTTATATGCTCTAGTGTCCTCATTTCACTTGATGATGCCCATCTTTGGCTATTCCCCCTATGGTTGCTAACCTTTTGCAGGAGTACGCTGATGTCTTTCCCAAAGACTTACCACCGGGTCTCCCACCACTTCGTGGCATTGAGCACCAGATCGACCTCATTCCCGGCGCACAGCTTCCGAACCGCGCACCGTACCGTACAAATCCGGATGAGACGAAGGAGATTCAGCGCCAGGTACAGGCGTTGCTTGACAAGGGATACATTCGTGAGTCTCTTAGCCCTTGCTCTGTTCCTGTGTTACTTGTTCCCAAGAAAGATGGGTCATGGCGTATGTGTGTAGACTGTCGTGCTATTAATAACATCACTATTCGTTATCGATATCCTATACCACGCCTTGATGATATGCTAGATGAGCTTAGTGGTGCCATTATTTTCACTAAGATTGATTTGCGTAGTGGTTACCACCAGATTAGAATGAAACTGGGTGATGAATGGAAAACGGCTTTTAAAACGAAATTTGGTTTATATGAATGGTTGGTTATGCCGTTTGGATTGACTAATGCTCCCAGCACTTTTATGCGAGTAATGAATGAAGTTCTAAGGCCCTTCATAGGATTGTTTGTGGTTGTTTATTTTGATGATATTCTTATTTACAGCAAATCTAAGAAAGAGCATTTGGAACATTTAAGTGCTGTTTTTGATGCATTGCGTGCTGCCCAGTTATTTGCTAACATGGAAAAATGCATCTTTTGTACACGACGTGTCTCGTTTCTTGGTTATGTTGTTACTCCACAGGGCATTGAGGTGGATAGCAGCAAGATTGCTGCCATTCGGGAGTGGCCTACACCGACGACGGTCACACAAATTCGGAGCTTTCTTGGACTTGCCGGTTTCTACCGCAGATTTGTTCGTGATTTTAGCTCCATTGCAGCGCCTCTACATGAGCTTACAAAGAAAGATGTTCCATTTGCTTGGAGTGATTCCCAGGAGGAAGCGTTCAACACTTTGAAAGATAAGTTAACCCAAGCTCCCCTATTGCAATTGCCTGATTTTAATAAAGTGTTTGAGCTTGAATGCGATGCTAGCGGTATTGGGCTAGATGCTGTTTTGTTACAAGAAGGAAAACCAGTTGCTTATTTTAGTGAAAAATTAAGCGGTGCTAGTCTGAAATATTCTACTTATGATAAAGAGCTTTACGCTTTAGTGCGCACTTTGCATACATGGCAGCACTATCTTTGGCATCGTGAGTTTATAATCCATTCTGATCATGAGGCTTTAAAACATATTCGTACCCAAACAAATCTGAACCGTCGTCATGCTAAATGGGTAGAATTCATTGAGTCCTTTCCTTACATTATTAAACACAAGAACGGGAAGGACAATGTTATTGCTGATGCTTTGTCTCGTCGCTATACCATGCTGTCACAGTTAGATTTTAAAATCTTTGGTTTGCACACTGTGAAAGATCAATATGTTGATGATGCTGATTTTAAAGATGCTTTCGGCCATTGTATTAATGGGAAACCATGGGGCAAATTTCACATACAGGATGGGTTCCTGTTTCGCGCTAACAAGTTGTGTGTTCCAGCTAGCTCGGTTCGTCTTTTGTTGTTACAGGAAGCACATGGAGGCGGTCTCATGGGGCACTTTGGCGTCTACAAGACACATGAGGTGTTGGCTGCCCACTTCTTTTGGCCTCGGATGCGCGCTGATGTTGAGCGCCTTGTTGCACGCTGCACTACTTGTCAGAAAGCTAAGTCACGGTTGAACAACCATGGTTTGTATATGCCTTTGCCTGTTCCTACTTCCCCTTGGATTGATATTTCGATGGATTTTGTTTTGGGATTGCCTAGAACTAAGAAGGGGAGGGATAGCATTTTTGTGGTTGTTGATCGATTCTCCAAAATGGCTCATTTCATACCTTGTCATAAGACTGATGATGCTAGCAATGTTGCTGAATTGTTTTTTAGAGAGATTATTCTATTCCCAATACAATAGTCTCGGATCGTGATGCTAAGTTTCTGAGTCATTTTTGGAGATCTCTGTGGAATAAATTGGGAACTAAATTGCTGTTTAGCACCACTTGTCACCCTCAGACTGATGGTCAAACTGAGGTAGTTAATCGAACTTTGTCTACCATGCTTAGGGCTGTTTTAGACAAAAATTTGAAACGTTGGGAGGATTGCTTGCCTCATGTTGAGTTTGCTTATAATCATGCAACCCATTCTTCTACAAAGATGTGCCCTTTTCAAATTGTTTATGGTTACATTCCTAGGGCGCCTATTGCTTTGTTTTCGCTTGATGCTGCGGACGCCCCACACGTAGATGCTCTTGCACATGTTGAACAAATGATTAATCTCCATGAACAAACTCAACAAAACATTGCTGCTGCTAATGCTAAATATCAGATTACTGGTAGTAAGGGCCGGAAACTAGTTACTTTTGAACCTGGTGATATGGTTTGGTTGCATTTGAGAAAGGATCGTTTTCCTACTTTGCGTCGTTCTAAATTGATGCCTCGTGCTGCTGGTCCTTTTAAGATACTAACCAAGATTAATGATAATGCTTATACCCTTGACCTGCCTGCGGAGTTTGGTGTTTCCACTAGTTTTAATGTTGCAGATTTGAAACCATATGCGGGAGAAGACGAGGAGTTGCCGTCGAGGACGACTTCAGTTCAAGAAGGGGAGGATGATGAGGACATCAACACCAACACGAGCACATCTACACCAGCAGCACCTTCTCCAGCCCAGGCGCCACCCCTTCCACCTGGGCCAGTGAATCGGGCCCGTGCAAGAGAATTGAACTACATCATGTTGTTAAAGAACGAAGGCCCAGAAGAATAGACGACCAGCCCAATTGCGGCCCATAATGGACGACCTAGGGTTGGCCGCCCCTAGGGGCTGCGCCCCCTCTCTATTTATACAGGAGCTGCGCCTCCTTTATTTTCCGAGTTTTGTCTTAGATCTAGCTTTAGCTACTCTCGAGCACGCGCAAATCTGCGCTGTCTTCGTGTATTCAGAACTCCACCCTCGAGTAATAGATTAGATTGCTCGCATCTTTTTCTTGTTCGTTCTTCGATTGCGCACAGGAAACGATCTTCGTGATCAGGCCGATCTCGCATCAGCAAGGTCGGTAACCACAGGGAGTTGGTTCAGCGATTGCATTGGCGCCTCGGGCTTGCTCGTCGTAGTCGGATCGCAAGGGTCATCTTCCACCAAATCGGAATTATCTCTACTCGCCGAAAGATCGGGCACCTCAACTACATCATAGTTCTGGTGGCAAAACTCTTGCTTTGTATGCACTCCAACACTAATTTCGAAATGGGTGACGTGCGGCAACGAAATTGCGCGAAACCACCCCAAACATGAGTTTTGGAACTAAAATAGTGGATTGGGCATGTTCGTTGCGAAAAACGAAGAAATGGTTCCGGTGGCAAAAACTCGTGCTTTGTATGCACCCGACACCCGTTTTCGGAATGGGTGACGTGCGGCAACGAAATTGCGCGAAACCACCCCAAACATGAGTTTTGGAACTAAAGCAGTGGATTGAGCATGTTCGTTGCGAAAAACGGAGAAATAGTTCAGGTGGCAAAACTCGTGCTTTGTATGCACTCCGACACTCGTTTTCGAAATGGGTGACGTGCGGCAACGAAATTGCGCGAAACCACCCCAAACATGAGTTTTGGAACTAAAGTAGTGGATCGGGCATGTTCGTTGCGAAAAACGAAGAAATGGTTCCGGTGGCAAAAACTCGTGCTTTGTATGCACCCGACACCCGTTTTCGGAATGGGTGACGTGCGGCAACGAAATTGCGCGAAACCACCCCAAACATGAGTTTTGGAACTAAAGTAGTGGATTGGGCATGTTCGTTGTGAAAAATGAAGAAATGGTTTCGGTGGCAAAAACTCGTGCTTTGTATGCAACACGACACCCGTTTTCGGAATGGGTGACGTGCTGCAACGAAATTGCGCGAAACCACCCCAAACATGAGTTTTGGAACTAAAATAGTGGATTGGGCATGTTCTTTGCGAAACACGAAGAAATGGTTCCGGTGGCAAAAACTCGTGCTTTGTATGCACCCGACACCCGTTTTCGGAATGGATGACGTGCGGCAACGAAATTGCGCGAAACCACCCCAAACATGAGATTTGGACCTAAAATAGTGGATTGGGCATGTTCGTTGCGAAAAACGAAGAAATGGTTACGGTGGCAAAAACTCGTGCTTTGTATACACCCTGACACCCGTTTTCGGAATGAGTGACGTGCGGCAACGAAATTGCGCGAAACCACCCCAAACATGAGTTTTGGACCTAAAGCAGTAGATTGGGCATGGTCGTTGCGAAAAACGAAGAAATAGTTCCGGTGGCAAAACACGTGCTTTGTAGGCACCCCCCGACACCCGTTTTCGAAATGGGTGACGTGCGGCAACGAAATTGCGCGAAACCACCCAAACATGAGTTTTGGACCTAAAGTAGTGGATTGGGCAAGTTAGTTGCGAAACACGAAGAAATGTTTCCGGTGGCAAAAACTCGTGCATTGTATGAACCACGACACCGGTTTTCGGAATGGGTGACGTGCGGCAACGAAATTGCGTGAAACCACCCCAAACATGAGTTTTGGACCTAAAGCAGTGGATTGGGCATGTTCGTTGCGAAAAACGAAGAAATAGTTCCGGTGGCAAAACCCGTGCTTTGTATGCACTCCGACACTCGTTTTCGAAATGGGTGACGTGCGGCAACGAAATTGCGCGAAACCACCCCAAACATGAGTTTTGGAACTAAAGTAGTGGATCGGGCATGTTCGTTGCAAAAAACGAAGAAATGGTTCCGGTGGCAAAAACTCGTGCTTTGTATGCACCCGACACCCGTTTTCGGAATGGGTGACGTGTGACAACGAAATTGCGCGAAACCACCCCAAACATGAGTTTTGGAACTAAAGTAGTGGATTGGGCATGTTCGTTGTGAAAAATGAAGAAATGGTTTCGGTGGCAAAAACTCGTGCTTTGTATGCAACACGACACCTGTTTTCGGAATGGGTGACGTGCTGCAACGAAATTGCGCGAAACCACCCCAAACATGAGTTTTGGACCTAAAGTAGTGGCTTGGGCATGTTCGTTGCAAAAAACGAAGAAATGGTTTCGGTCGCAAAAACTCGTGCTTTGTATGCACCCGACACCCGTTTTCGGAATGGGTGACGTGCTGCAACGAAATTGCGTGAAACCACCCCAAACATGAGTTTTGGAACTAAAGTAGTGGATTGGGCATGTTCGTTGTGAAAAATGAAGAAATGGTTTCGGTGGCAAAAACTCGTGCTTTGTATGCAACACGACACCCGTTTTCGGAATGGGTGATGTGCTGCAACGAAATTGTGCGAAACCACCCCAAACAAGAGTTTTGGACCTAAAGTAGTGGATTGGGCATGTTCGTTGCGAAAAACGAAGAAATAGTTCCGGTGGCAAAAACTCGTGCTTTGTATGCACCCGACACCCGTTTTCGGAATAGATGACGTGCGGCAACGAAATTGCGCGAAACCACCCCAAACATGAGTTTTGGACCTAAAGTAGTGGATTGGGCATGTTCGTTGTGAAAAACGAAGAAATGGTTACGGTGGCAAAAACTCGTGCTTTATATACACCCCGACACCCGTTTTCGGAATGAGTGACGTGCGGCAACGAAATTGCGCGAAACCACCCCAAACATGAGTTTTGGACCTAAGGCAGTAGATTGGGCATGGTCGTTGCGAAAAACGAAGAAATAGTTCCGGTGGCAAAACACGTGCTTTGTAGGCACCCCCGACACCCGTTTTCGAAATGGGTGACGTGCGGCAACGAAATTGCGCGAAACCACCCAAACATGAGTTTTGGACCTAAAGTAGTGGATTGGGCATGTTCGTTGCGAAAAACGAAGAAATAGTTCCGGTGGCAAAAACTCGTGCTTTGTATGCACCCGACACCCGTTTTCGGAATGGATGACGTGCGGCAACGAAATTGCGCGAAACCACCCCAAACATGAGTTTTGGACCTAAAGTAGTGGATTGGGCATGTTCGTTGCGAAAAACGAAGAAATGGTTACGGTGGCAAAAACTCGTGCTTTGTATACACCCCGACACCCGTTTTCGGAATGAGTGACGTGCGGCAACGAAATTGCGCGAAACCACCCCAAACATGAGTTTTGGACCTAAGGCAGTAGATTGGGCATGGTCGTTGCGAAAAACGAAGAAATAGTTCCGGTGGCAAAACACGTGCTTTGTAGGCACCCCCCGACACCCGTTTTCGAAATGAGTGACGTGCGGCAACGAAATTGCGCGAAACCACCCAAACATGAGTTTTGGACCGAAAGTAGTGGATTGGGCAAGTTAGTTGCGAAAAACGAAGAAATGTTTCCGGTGGCAAAAACTCGTGCATTGTATGAACCCCGACACCGGTTTTCAGAATGGGTGACGTGCGGCAACGAAATTGCGCGAAACCACCCCAAACATGAGTTTTGGAACTAAAGTAGTGGATTGGGCATGTTCGTTGCGAAAAACGAAGAAATGGTTACGGTGGCAAAAACTCGTGCTTTTGTATACACCCCGACACCCGTTTTCGGAATGGGTGACGTGCGGCAACGAAATTGCGTGAAACCACCCCAAACATGAGTTTTGGACCTAAAACAGTGAATTGGGCATGTTCGTTGCGAAAAACGAAGAAATAGTTCCGGTGGCAAAACTCGTGCTTTGTATGCACTCCGACACTCGTTTTCGAAATGGGTGACGTGCGGCAACGAAATTGCGCGAAACCACCCCAAACATGAGTTTTGGAACTAAAGTAGTGGATCGGGCATGTTCGTTGCGAAAAACGAAGAAATGGTTCCGGTGGCAAAAACTCGTGCTTTGTATGCACCCGACACCCGTTTTCGGAATGGGTGACGTGCGACAACGAAATTGCGCGAAACCACCCCAAACATGAGTTTTGGAACTAAAGTAGTGGATTGGGCATGTTCGTTGTGAAAAATGAAGAAATGGTTTCGGTGGCAAAAACTCGTGCTTTGTATGCAACCCGACACCCGTTTTCGGAATGGGTGACGTGCTGCAACGAAATTGCGCGAAATCACCCCAAACATGAGTTTTGGACCTAAAGTAGTGGATTGGGCATGTTCGTTGCGAAAAACGAAGAAATGGTTCCAGTGGCAGAAACTCGTGCTTTGCATACACCGGACACCCGTTTTCGGAATGGGTGACGTGCGGCAACGAAATTGCGCGAAACCACCCCAAACATGAGTTTTGGAACTAAAGTAGTGGATTGGGCATGTTCGTTGCGAAAAAACGAAGAAATGGTTCCGGTCGCAAAAACTCGTGCTTTGTATGCACCCGACACCCGTTTTCGGAATGGGTGACGTGCTGCAACGAAATTGCGTGAAACCACCCCAAACATGAGTTTTGGAACTAAAGTAGTGGATTGGGCAAGTTAGTTGCGAAAAACGAAGAAATGTTTCCGGTTGCAAAAACTCGTGCATTGTATGAACCACAACACCGATTTTCGGAACGGGTGACGTGCGGCAACGAAATTGCGCGAAACCACCCCAAACATGAGTTTTGGAACTAAAGTAGTGGATTGGGCATGTTCATTGCAAAAAACGAAGAAATGGTTCCGGTGGCAAAAACTCGTGCTTTGTATGCACCCGACACCCGTTTTCGGAATGGGTGACATGCGGCAACGAAATTGCGCGAAACCACCCCAAACATGAGTTTTGGAACTAAAGTAGTGGATTGGGCATGTTCGTTGCGAAAAATGAAGAAATGGTTTCGGTGGCAAAAACTCGTGCTTTGTATGCAACACGACACCCGTTTTCGGAATGGGTGACGTGCTGCAACGAAATTGAGCGAAACCACCCTAAACATGAGTTTTGGAACTAAAGTAGTGGATTGGGCATGTTCGTTGCGAAAAACGAAGAAATGGTTCCGGTGGCAAAAACTCGTGCTTTGTATATACCCCGACACCCGTTTTCGGAATGGGTGACGTGTGGCAACGAAATTGCGCGAAACCACCCCAAACATGAGTTTTGGACCTAATGTAGTGGATTGGGCATATTCGTTGCGAAAAACGAAGAAATAGTTCCGGTGGCAAAACTCGTGGTTTGTATGCACCCCGACACCCGTTTTCGAAATGGGTGTCCTGTGGCAACAAAATTGCGCGAAACCACCCCAAACATGAGTTTTGGACCTAAAGTAGTGGATTGGGCAAGTTAGTTGCAAAAACGAAGAAATGTTTCCGGTGGCAAAAACTCGTGCATTGTATGAACCACGACACCGGTTTTCGGAATGGGTGACGTGCGGCAACGAAATTGCGCGAAACCACCCCAAACATGAGTTTTGGAACTAAAGTAGTGGATTGGGCATGTTCGTTGCGAAAAATGAAGAAATGGTTTTGGTGGCAAAAACTCGTGCTTCGTATGCAACACGACACCCGTTTTCGTAATGGGTGACGTGCTGCAACGAAATTGCGCGAAACCACCCCAAACATGAGTTTTTGGACCTAAAGTAGTGGATTGGGCATGTTCGTTACGAAAAACGAAGAAATGGTTCCGGTGGCAAAAACACTTGCTTTGTACATACCTCGACATCCGTTTTCGGAATGGGTGACGTTCGGCAACGAAATTGCGTGAAACCACCCCAAACATGAGTTTTGGAACTAAAGTAGTGGATTGGGCATGTTCGTTGCGAAAAATGAAGAAATGGTTTTGGTGGCAAAAACTCGTGCTTCGTATGCAACACGACACCCGTTTTCGGAATGGGTGACGTGCTGCAAAGAAATTGCGCGAAACCACCCCAAACATGAGTTTTTGGACCTAAAGTAGTGGATTGGGCATGTTCGTTGCGAAAAACGAAGAAATGGTTTTGGTGGCAAAAACTCGTGCTTCGTATGCAACACGACACCCGTTTTCGGAATGGGTGACGTGCTGCAACGAAATTGCGCGAAACCACCCCAAACATGAGTTTTTGGACCTAAAGTAGTGGATTGGGCATGTTCATTGCGAAAAACGAAGAAATGGTTCCGGTGGCAAAAACTCGTGCTTTGTATACACCCCCGACACCTATTTTCGAAATGGGTGACGTGCGGCAACGAAATTGCGTGAAACCACCCCAAACATGAGTTTTGGACCTAAAGTAGTGGATTGGGCAAGTTAGTTGCGAAAAACGAAGAAATGTTTCCGGTTGCAAAAACTCGTGCATTGTATGAACCACGACACCGATTTTCGGAACGGGTGACGTGCGGCAACGAAATTGCGCGAAACCACCCCAAACATGAGTTTTGGAACTAAAGTAGTGGATTGGGCATGTTCATTGCAAAAAACGAAGAAATGGTTCCGGTGGCAAAAACTCGTGCTTTGTATGCACCCGACACCCGTTTTCGGAATGGGTGACGTGCGGCAACGAAATTGCGCGAAACCACCCCAAACATGAGTTTTGGAACTAAAGTAGTGGATTGGGCATGTTCGTTGCGAAAAATGAAGAAATGGTTTCGGTGGCAAAAACTCGTGCTTTGTACAACACGACACACGTTTTCGGAATGGGTGACGTGCTGCAACGAAATTGTGCGAAACCACCAAAAACATGAGTTTTGGACATAAAGTAGTGGATTGGGCATGTTCGTTGTGAAAAACGAAGAAATGGTTCCGGTGGCAAAAACTCGTGCTTTGTATATACCCCGACACCCGTTTTCGGAATGGGTGACGTGCAGCAACGAAATTGCGTGAAACCACCCCAAACATGAGTTTTGGACCTAAAGTAGTGGATTGGGCAAGTTAGTTGTGAAAAACGAAGAAATGTTTCTGGTGGCAAAAACTCGTGCATCGTATGAACCACGACACCGGTTTTCGGAATGGGTGACGTGCGGCAACGAAATTGCGCGAAACCACCCCAAACATGAGTTTTGGAACTAAAGTAGTGGATTGGGCATGTTCGTTGCGAAAAACGAAGAAATGGTTCCGGTCGCAAAAACTCGTGCTTTGTATGCACCCGACACCCGTTTTCGGAATGGGTGACGTGCTGCAACGAAATTGCGTGAAACCACCCCAAACATGAGTTTTGGAACTAAAGAAGTGGATTGGGCATGTTCGTTGCGAAAAATGAAGAAATGGTTTCGGTGGCAAAAACTCGTGCTTTGTATGCAACACGACACCCGTTTTCGGAATGGGTGATGTGCTGCAACGAAATTGCGCGAAACCACCTCAAACATGAGTTTTGGACCTAAAGTAGTGGATTGGGCATGTTCGTTGCGAAAAACGAAGAAATAGTTCCGGTGGCAAAAACTCGTGCTTTGTATGCACCCGACACCCGTTTTCGGAATGGATGACGTGCGGCAACGAAATTGCGCGAAACCACCCCAAACATGAGTTTGGACCTAAAGTAGTGGATTGGGCATGTTCGTTGCGAAAAACGAAGAAATGGTTACGGTGGCAAAAACTCGTGCTTTGTATACACCCCGACACCCGTTTTTGGAATGAGTGATGTGCGGCAACGAAATTGCGCGAAACCACCCCAAACATGAGTTTTGGACCTAAGGCAGTTGATTGGGCATGGTCGTTGCAAAAAACGAAGAAATAGTTCCGGTGGCAAAACACGTGCTTTGTAGGCACCCCCCGACACCCGTTTTCGAAATGGGTGACGTGCGGCAACGAAATTGCGCGAAACCACCCAAACATGAGTTTTGGACCGAAAGTAGTGGATTGGGCAAGTTAGTTGCGAAAAACGAAGAAATGTTTCCGGTGGCAAAAACTCGTGCATTGTATGAACCACGACACCGGTTTTCAGAATGGGTGACGTGCGGCAACGAAATTGCGCGAAACCACCCCAAACATGAGTTTTGGAACTAAAGTAGTGGATTGTGCATGTTCATTGCGAAAAACGAAGAAATGGTTACGGTGGCAAAAACTCGTGCTTTGTATACACCCCGACACCCGTTTTCGGAATGGGTGACGTGCGGCAACGAAATTGCGTGAAACCACCCCAAACATGAGTTTTGGACCTAAAACAGTGAATTGGGCATGTTTGTTGCGAAAAACGAAGAAATAGTTCCGGTGGCAAAACTCGTGCTTTGTATGCACTCCAACACTCGTTTTCGAAATGGGTGACGTGCGGCAACGAAATTGCGCGAAACCACCCCAAACATGAGTTTTGGAACTAAAGTAGTGGATCGGGCATGTTCGTTGCGAAAAACGAAGAAATGGTTCCGTTGGCAAAAACTCGTGCTTTGTATGCACCCCGACACCCGTTTTCGGAATGGGTGACGTGCGACAACGAAATTGCGCGAAACCACCCCAAACATGAGTTTTGGAACTAAAGTAGTGGATTGGGCATGTTCGTTGTGAAAAATGAAGAAATGGTTTCGGTGGCAAAAACTCGTGCTTTGTATGCAACACGACACCCGTTTTCGGAATGGGTGACGTGCTGCAACGAAATTGCGCGAAACCACCCCAAACATGAGTTTTGGACCTAAAGTAGTGGATTGGGCATGTTCGTTGCGAAAAACGAAGAAATGGTTCCGGTGGCAGAAACTCGTGCTTTGCATACACCGGACACCCGTTTTCGGAATGGGCGACGTGCGGCAACGAAATTGCGCGAAACCACCCCAAACATGAGTTTTGGAACTAAAGTAGTGGATTGGGCATGTTCGTTGCGAAAAACGAAGAAATGGTTCCGGTCGCAAAAACTCGTGCTTTGTATGCACCCGACACCCGTTTTCGGAATGGGTGACGTGCTGCAACGAAATTGCGTGAAACCACCCCAAACATGAGTTTTGGAACTAAAGTAGTGGATTGGGCATGTTCGTTGCGAAAAATGAAGAAATGGTTTCGGTGGCAAAAACTCGTGCTTTGTATGCAACACGACACCCGTTTTCGGAATGGGTGATGTGCTGCAACGAAATTGTGCAAAACCACCCCAAACAAGAGTTTTGGACCTAAAGTAGTGGATTGGGCATGTTCGTTGTGAAAAACGAAGATATAGTTCCGGTGGCAAAAACTCGTGCTTTGTGTGCACCCGACACCCGTTTTCGGAATGAATGACGTGCGGCAACGAAATTGCGCGAAACCACCCCAAACATGAGTTTTGGACCTAAAGTAGTGGATTGGGCATGTTCTTGTGAAAAACGAAGAAATGGTTACGGTGGCAAAAACTCGTGCTTTGTATACACCCCGACACCCGTTTTCGGAATGAGTGACGTGCGGCAACAAAATTGCGCGAAACCACCCCAAACATGAGTTTTGGACCTAAGGCAGTAGATTGGGCATGGTCGTTGCGAAAAACGAAGAAATAGTTCCGGTGGCAAAACACGTGCTTTGTAGGCACCCCCCGACACCCGTTTTCGAAATGGGTGACGTGCGGCAACGAAATTGCGCGAAACCACCCAAACATGAGTTTTGGACCTAAAGTAGTGGATTGGGCAAGTTAGTTGCGAAAAACGAAGAAATGTTTCCGGTGGCAAAAACTCGTGCATTGTATGAACCACGACACCGGTTTTCGGAATGGGTGACGTGCGGCAACGAAATTGCGCGAAACCACCCCAAACATGAGTTTTGGAACTAAAGTAGTGGATTGGGCATGTTCGTTGCGAAAAACGAAGAAATGGTTCTGGTGGCAAAAACTCGTGCTTTGTATGCACCCGACACCCGTTTTCGGAATGGGTGACGTGCGGCAACGAAATTGCGTGAAACCACCCCAAACATGAGTTTTGGAACTAAAGTAGTGGATTGGGCATGTTAGTTGCGAAAAATGAAGAAATGGTTTCGGTGACAAAAACTCGTCCTTTGTATGCAACACGACACCCGTTTTCGGAATGGGTGACGTGCTGCAACGAAATTGTGCGAAACCACCCCAAACATCAGCTTTGGACCTAAATTAGTGGATTGGGCATGTTCGTTGCGAAAAATGAAGAAACGGTTTCGGTGGCAAAAACTCGTGCTTTGTATGCTCCCGACACCCATTTTCGGAATGGATGACGTGCGGCAACGAAATTGCGCGAAACCACCCCAAACATGAGTTTTGGACCTAAAGTAGTAAATTGAGCATGTTCGTTGCGAAAAACGAAGAAATGGTTACGGTGGCAAAAAGTCGTGCTTTGTATACACCCCGACACCCGTTTTCGGAATGGGTGACGTGCGGCAACGAAATTGCGCGAAACCACCCCAAACATGAGTTTTGGACCTAAAGCAGTGGATTGGGCATGTTCGTTGCGAAAAACGAAGAAATAGTTCCGGTGGCAAAACTCTTGCTTTGTATGCACTCCAACACTAATTTCGAAATGGGTGACGTGCGGCAACGAAATTGCGCGAAACCACCCCAAACATGAGTTTTCGAACTAAAATAGTGGATTGGGCATGTTCGTTGCGAAAAAACGAAGAAATGGTTCCGGTGGCAACAACTCGTGCTTTGTATGCACTCCAACACTAATTTGGAAATGGGTGACGTGCGGCAACGAAATTGCGCGAAACCACCCCAAACATGAGTTTTGGAACTAAAATAGTGGATTGGGCATGTTCGTTGCGAAAAACAAAGAAATGGTTCCGGTGGCAAAAACTCGTGCTTTGTATGCACCCGACACCCGTTTTCGGAATGGGTGACGTGCGGCAACGAAATTGCGCGAAACCACCCCAAACATGTGTTTTGGAACTAAAGCAGTGGATTGAGCATGTTCGTTGCGAAAAACGAAGAAATAGTTCTGGTGGCAAAACTCGTGCTTTGTATGCACTCCGACACTCGTTTTCGAAATGGGTGACGTGCGGCAACGAAATTGCGCGAAACCACCCCAAACATGAGTTTTGGAACTAAAGTAGTGGATCGGGCATGTTCGTTGCGAAAAACGAAGAAATGGTTCCGGTGGCAAAAACTCCTGCTTTGTATGCACCCGACACCCGTTTTCGGAATGGGTGACGTGCGGCCACGAAATTGCGCGAAACCACCCCAAACATGAGTTTTGGAACTAAAGTAGTGGATTGGGCATGTTCGTTGTGAAAAATGAAGAAATGGTTTCGGTGGCAAAAACTCGTGCTTTGTATGCAACACGACACCCGTTTTCGGAATGGGTGACGTGCTGCAACTAAATTGCGCGAAACCACCCCAAACATGAGTTTTGGAACTAAAGTAGTGGATTGGGCATGTTCGTTACGAAAAACGAAGAAATGTTTCCGGTGGCAAAAACTCGTGCTTTGTATATACCTCGACACCCGTTTTCGGAACGGGTGACGTGCGGCAACAAAATTGCGCGAAACCACACCAAACATGAGTTTTGGACCTAAAGTAGTGGATTGCGAAAAACGAAGAAATGGTTCCGGTGGCAAAAACTCGTGCTTTGTATGCACCCGACACCCGTTTTCGGATTGGGTGACGTGCGGCAACGAAATTGCGCGAAACCTCCCCAAACATGAGTTTTGGAACTAAAGTAGTGGATTGGGCATGTTCGTTGCGAAAAACGAAGAAATGGTTACGGTGGCAAAAACTCGTGCTTTTTATACACCCCGACACCCGTTTTCGGAATGAGTGACGTGCGGCAACGAAATTGCGCGAAACCACCCCAAACATGAGTTTTGGACCTAAAGCATTGGATTGGGCATGGACGTTGCGAAAAACGAAGAAATAGTTCCGGTGGCAAAACACGTGCTTTGTATGCACTCCGACACTCGTTTTCGAAATGGGTGACGTGCGACAACGAAATTGCGCGAAACCAACCCAAATATGAGTTTTGGAACTAAAGTAGTGGATTGGGCATGTTCGTTGCGAAAAACGAAGAAATGGTTCCGGTGGCAAAAACTCGTGCTTTGTATGCACCCGACTCCCGTTTTTGGAATGGGTGACGTGCGGCAACGAAATTGCGCGAAACCACCCCAAACATGAGTTTTGGAACTAAAGTAGTGGATTGGGCATGTTCGTTGTGAAAAATGAAGAAATGGTTTCGGTGGCAAAAACTCGTGCTTTCTATGCAACACGACACCCGTTTTCGGAATGGGTGACGTGCTGCAACGAAATTGCACGAAACCACCCCAAACATGAGTTTTGGACCTAAAGTAGTGGATTGGGCATGTTCGTTGCGAAAAACGAAGAAATGGTTCCGGTGGCAGAAACTCGTGCATTGTATATACCGGACACCCGTTTTCGGAATGGGTGACGTGCGGCAACGAAATTGCGCGAAACCACCCCAAACATGAGTTTTGAACTAAAGTAGTGGATTAGGCATGTTCGTTGCGAAAAACGAAGAAATGGTTCCGGTGGCAAAAACTCGTGCTTTGTATGCACCCGACACCCGTTTTCGGAATGGGTGACGTGCTGCAACGAAATTGCGCGAAACCACCCCAAACATGAGTTTTGGAACTAAAGTAGTGGATTGGGCATGTTCGTTGCGAAAAATGAAGAAATGGTTTCGGTGGCAAAAACTCGTGCTTTGTATGCAACACGACACCCGTTTTCGGAATGGGTGACGTGCTGCTACGAAATTGTGCGAAACCACCCCAAACATGAGTTTTGGACCTAAAGTAGTGGATTGGGCATGTTCGTTGCGAAAAACGAAGAAATGGTTCCGGTGGCAAAAACTCGTGCTTTGTATGCACCCGACACCCGTTTTCGGAATAGATAACGTGCGGCAACGAAATTGCGCGAAACCACCCCAAACATGAGTTTTGGACCTAAAGTAGTGGATTGGGCATGTTCGTTGTGAAAAAAGAAGAAATAGTTCCTGTGGGAAAACACGTGCTTTGTATGCACTCCGACACTCGTTTTCGAAATGGGTGACGTGCGACAACGAAATTGCGCGAAACCAACCCAAACATGAGTTTTGGAACTAAAGTAGTGGATTGGGCATGTTCGTTGCGAAAAACGAAGAAATGTTTCCGGTGGCAAAAACTCGTACTTTGTATAACCCGACACCAGTTTTCGGAATGGGTGACGTGCGGCAACGAAATTGCGTGAAACCACCCCAAACATGAGTTTTGGAACTAAAGTAGTGGATTGGGCATGTTCGTTGCGAAAAATGAAGAAATGGTTTCGGTGGCAAAAACTCGTGCTTTGTATGCAACACGACACCCGTTTTCGGAATGGGTGACGTGCTGCAACGAAATTGAGCGAAATCACCCTAAACATGAGTTTTGGACCTAAAGTAGTGGATTGGGCATGTTCGTTGCGAAAAACGAAGAAATGGTTCCGGTGGCAAAAACTCGTGCTTTGTATATACCCCGACACCCGTTTTCGGAATGGGTGACGTGTGGCAACGAAATTACGCGAAACCACCCCAAACATGAGTTTTGGACCTAATGTAGTGGATTGGGCATGTTCGTTGCGAAAAACGAAGAAATAGTTCTGGTGGCAAAACTCGTGGTTTGTATGCACCCCGACACCCGTTTTCGAAATGGGTGACCTGTGGCAACAAAATTGTGCGAAACCACCCCAAACATGAGTTTTGGACCTAAAGTAGTGGATTGGGCAAGTTAGTTGCAAAAACGAAGAAATGTTTCCGGTGGCAAAAACTCGTGCATTGTATGAACCACGACACCGGTTTTCGGAATGGGTGACGTGTGGCAACGAAATTGCGCGAAACCACCCCAAACATGAGTTTTGGAACTAAAGTAGTGGATTGGGCATGTTCGTTGCGAAAAATGAAGAAATGGTTTTGGTGGCAAAAACTCGTGCTTCGTATGCAACACGACACCCGTTTTCGTAATGGGTGACGTGCTGCAACGAAATTGCGCGAAACCACCCCAAACATGAGTTTTTGGACCTAAAGTAGTGGATTGGGCATGTTCGTTACGAAAAACGAAGAAATGGTTCCGGTGGCAAAAACACTTGCTTTGTGTATACCTCGACATCCGTTTTCGGAATGGGTGACGTTCGGCAACGAAATTGCGTGAAACCACCCCAAACATGAGTTTTGGAACTAAAGTAGTGGATTGGGCATGTTCGTTGCGAAAAATGAAGAAATGGTTTTGGTGGCAAAAACTCGTGCTTCGTATGCAACACGACACCCGTTTTCGGAATGGGTGACGTGCTGCAAAGAAATTGCGCGAAACCACCCCAAACATGAGTTTTTGGACCTAAAGTAGTGGATTGGGCATGTTCGTTGCGAAAAACGAAGAAATGGTTTTGGTGGCAAAAACTCGTGCTTCGTATGCAACACGACACCCGTTTTCGGAATGGGTGACGTGCTGCAACGAAATTGCGCGAAACCACCCCAAACATGAGTTTTTGGACCTAAAGTAGTGGATTGGGCATGTTCGTTGCGAAAAACGAAGAAATGGTTCCGGTGGCAAAAACTCGTGCTTTGTATACACCCCGACACCTGTTTTCGAAATGGGTGACGTGCGGCAACGAAATTGCGCGAAACCACCCCAAACATGAGTTTTGGACCTAAAGTAGTGGATTGGGCAAGTTAGTTGCGAAAAACGAAGAAATGTTTCCGGTTGCAAAAACTCGTGCATTGTATGAACCACGACACCGATTTTCGGAACGGGTGACGTGCGGCAACGAAATTGCGCGAAACCACCCCAAACATGAGCTTTGGAACTAAAGTAGTGGATTGGGCATGTTCATTGCAAAAAACGAAGAAATGGTTCCGGTGGCAAAAACTCGTGCTTTGTATGCACCCGACACCCGTTTTCGGAATGGGTGACGTGCGGCCACGAAATTGCGCGAAACCACCCCAAACATGAGTTTTGGAACTAAAGTAGTGGATTGGGCATGTTCGTTGCGAAAAATGAAGAAATGGTTTCGGTGGCAAAAACTCGTGCTTTGTACAACACGACACACGTTTTCGGAATGGGTGACGTGCTGCAACGAAATTGTGCGAAACCACCAAAAACATGAGTTTTGGACATAAAGTAGTGGATTGGGCATGTTCGTTGTGAAAAACGAAGAAATGGTTCCGGTGGCAAAAACTCGTGCTTTGTATATACCCCCGACACCCGTTTTCGGAATGGGTGACGTGCAGCAACGAAATTGCGTGAAACCACCCCAAACATGAGTTTTGGACCTGAAGTAGTGGATTGGGCAAGTTAGTTGTGAAAAACGAAGAAATGTTTCCGGTGGCAAAAACTCGTGCATTGTATGAACCACGACACCGGTTTTCGGAATGGGTGACGTGCGGCAACGAAATTGCGCGAAACCACCCCAAACAAGAGTTTTGGAACTAAAGTAGTGGATTGGGCATGTTCGTTGCGAAAAATGAAGAAATGGTTTCGGTGGCAAAAACTCGTGCTTTGTATGCAACACGACACCCGTTTTCGGAATGGGTGACGTGCTGCAACGAAATTGAGCGAAACCACCCTAAACATGAGTTTTGGACCTAAAGTAGTGGATTGGGCATGTTCGTTGCGAAAAACGAAGAAATGGTTCCGGTGGCAAAAACTCGTGCTTTGTATATACCCCGACACCCGTTTTCGGAATGGGTGACGTGTGGCAACGAAATTGCGCGAAACCACCCCAAACATGAGTTTTGGACCTAATGTAGTGGATTGGGCATGTTCGTTGCGAAAAACGAAGAAATAGTTACGGTGGCAAAACTCGTGGTTTGTATGCACCCCGACACCCGTTTTCGAAATGGGTGACCTGTGGCAACAAAATTGCGCGAAAGCACCCCAAACATAAGTTTTGGACCTAAAGTAGTGGATTGGGCAAGTTAGTTGCGAAAAACGAAGGAATGTTTCCGGTGGCAAAAACTCGTGCATTGTATGAACCACGACACCGGTTTTCGGAATGGGTGACGTGCGGCAACGAAATTGCGCGAAACCACCCCAAACATGAGTTTTGGAACTAAAGTAGTGGATTGGGCATGTTCGTTGCGAAAAACGAAGAATGGTTCCGATGGCAAAAACTCGTGCTTTGTATGCACCCGACACCCTTTTTCGTAATGGGTGACGTGCTGCAACAAAATTGCGCGAAACCACCCCAAACATGAGTTTTGGAACTAAAGTAGTGGATTAGGCATGTTCGTTACGAAAACGAAGAAATGGTTTCCGGTGGCAAAAACTCGTGCTTTGTATATACCTCGACACCCGTTTTCGGAATGGGTGACGTGCGGCAACGAAATTGCGTGAAACCACACCAAACATGAGTTTTGGACCTAAAGTAGTGGATTGGGCATGTTCGTTGCGAAAAACGAAGAAATGGTTCCGGTGGCAAAAACTCGTGCTTTCTATACACCCCGACACCCGTTTTTGGAATGGGTGACGTGCGGCAACGAAATTGCGTGAAACCACCCCAAACATGAGTTTTGGAACTAAAGTAGTGGATTGGGCATGTTCGTTGCGAAAAATGAAGAAATGGTTTGGTGGCAAAAACTCGTGCTTCGTATGCAACACGACACCCGTTTTCGGAATGGGTGACGTGCTGCAACGAAATTGCGCGAAAACACCCCAAACATGAGTTTTTGGACCTAAAGTAGTGGATTGGGCATGTTCGTTACGAAAAACGAAGAAATGGTTCCGGTGGCAAAAACACTTGCTTTGTATATACCTCGACATCCGTTTTCGGAATGGGTGACGTTCGGCAACGAAATTGCGTGAAACCACCCCAAACATGAGTTTTGGAACTAAAGTAGTGGATTGGGCATGTTCGTTGCGAAAAATGAAGAAATGGTTTTGGTGGCAAAAACTCGTGCTTCGTATGCAACACGACACCCGTTTTCGGAATGGGTGACATGCTGCAACGAAATTGCGCGAAACCACCCCAAACATGAGTTTTTGGACCTAAAGTAGTGGATTGGGCATGTTCGTTGCGAAAAACGAGAAGAAATGGTTTTGGTGGCAAAAACTCGTGCTTCGTATGCAACACGACACCCGTTTTCGGAATGGGTGACGTGCTGCAACGAAATTGCGCGAAACCACCTCAAACATGAGTTTTTGGACCTAAAGTAGTGGATTGGGCATGTTCGTTGCGAAAAACGAAGAAATGGTTCCGGTGGCAAAAACTCGTGCTTTGTATACACCCCGACACCTATTTTCGAAATGGGTGACGTGCGGCAACGAAATTGCGCGAAACCACCCCAAACATGAGTTTTGGACCTAAAGTAGTGGATTGGGCAAGTTAGTTGCGAAAAACGAAGAAATGTTTCCGGTTGCAAAAACTCGTGCATTGTATGAACCACGACACCGATTTTCGGAACGGGTGACGTGCGGCAACGAAATTGCGTGAAACCACCCCAACACATGAGTTTTGGAACTAAAGTAGTGGATTGGGCATGTTCATTGCAAAAAACGAAAAAATGGTTCCGGTGGCAAAAACTCGTGTTTTGTATGCACCCGACACCCGTTTTCGGAGTGGGTGACGTGCGGCAACGAAATTGCGCGAAACCACCCCAAACATGAGTTTTGGAACTAAAGTAGTGGATTGGGCATGTTCGTTGCGAAAAATGAAGAAATGGTTTCGGTGGCAAAAACTCGTGCTTTGTACAACACGGACACACGTTTTCGGAATGGGTGACGTGCTGCAACGAAATTGTGCGAAACCACCCCAAACATGAGTTTTGGACATAAAGTAGTGGATTGGGCATGTTTGTTGTCAAAAACGAAGAAATGGTTCCGGTGGCAAAAACTCGTGCTTTGTATATACCCCGACACCCGTTTTCGGAATGGGTGACGTGCAGCAACGAAATTGCGTGAAACCACCCCAAACATGAGTTTTGGACCTAAAGTAGTGGATTGGGCAAGTTAGTTGTGAAAAACGAAGAAATGTTTTCCGGTGGCAAAAACTCGTGCATTGTATGAACCACGACACCGGTTTTCGGAATGGGTGACGTGCGGCAACGAAATTGCGCGAAACCACCCAAACAAGAGTTTTGGAACTAAAGTAGTGGATTGGGCATGTTCGTTGCGAAAAATGAAGAAATGGTTTTCGGTGGCAAAAACTCGTGCTTCGTATGCAACACGACACCCGTTTTCGGAATGGGTGACGTGCTGCAACGAAATTGAGCGAAACCACCCTAAACATGAGTTTTGGACCTAAAGTAGTGGATTGGGCATGTTCGTTGCAAAAAACGAAGAAATGTTTCCGGTGGCAAAAACTCGTGCTTTGTATATACCCCGACACCCGTTTCGGAATGGGTGACGTGTGCAACGAAATTGCGCGAAAACCACCCCAAACATGAGTTTTGGACCTAATGTAGTGGATTGGGCATGTTCGTTGCGAAAAACGAAGAAATAGTTCCG